>MU831785.1:0-106312 GCA_029204225.1 Diphasiastrum complanatum
TACAAAAATAAAACTTCACAAAAATAATACTACACTAACCTTCCATCCACATCCACAAACAAATTCCCATTCTAATTCGATCACTTCTTCTCCGTTTTCAGATGCTTTTAGCATCGTATTAAAAACCCATTACGAGAGCATTTTGAAGGTAAAGGCTCCAAAGGTTCATCATTCTCCAACGCTCTCCTTCTTCTTCGATTGATATTTCTTCTTCGTTTCAATGTTATGTTTCTTTTTTTTTTTGGCTTCTTCATACCTTGAAATCCCACTTTTTTCATTTGTCCACAATTAAATAATATGAACGTGTCAATTTCCTCTTTTAAGTTGAGGTGAAAGCCTCTTTTGCACACCATTTCCTTGGTGGTACTCATCCTAGCATGTTCATACTTCTTCTTCACACCACATTTTTGGACTTGCAGGATGCAATTTTTGTGATATAAAACAAGATTCCTGTAGGAGCCAACTTTCTCGCAATGCGACCTTCTAGCCTTGCCTTTGTCTCACAAAGCCCTTCAAAACTTTCATAAAGTGTTCAAAGGTAGAACATCCATCTCATGTGCATAGGTCCTGCAATTGATACTTCTTCGACCAAATGCACTAGAAGATAAACTTGTATATCAAAAAAAGGAAGTTGAAACTCTCTTTCCAACAAACATACCATTTTCGATCATTTGGATTTCATGGATCCAATTCACTATTTTTTATTTACTTTTGATGAAATCCACCTGCAAGATTGATAGTACATTAGGTTGTTTAAACACATAAAAATATTGAAATAACACAATATTATATAAGTGCTTAAATCATTAAAGACAAATTGCAAAGCATATTTTGTACGTCATCATTGAAGAGAACCTCGAATAGGAAGTGGAAGTATGAAATACAACATCTTATGCCACTCATGCGATTTCAATCCACCTAATTTACCATCTCTGGTAAATGATTTGAATAAAAAATTGTTCATAGTCTGTTGGAGTTTTTATTTGTTTTATGACATGTTTAACATATGAGAGTTGCTCTTTTGTAAGAATCCACGGCACGCTAGGTAGAATCTCATCTCCACCTTCGATGTATTGAATCCAATAGGGTCTTTTCACATCGGTCGCTTGTAGATCTTTACGAGCTACGGAGTTGTCTTTTACGCCAATGATAAGGTTCCATAAGGATTTGCCGACGTTTTTGAATATGTGCATAGCATCCAATAGATCGTTTATCAATAAATTCCTCTAATAGGATAATTATGAAAAATAAACAACCATTTCATACCATTAATGGATTCATTTCATGAAGGATAACGTCGTGATGTTTAAGCCATTCACCATGCCATTCCGCTACTCCCATGCGTGGGGGGGTGGTGTAGTTAGAGGATTATCTCCTTGTCCTCCAAAAAATCACCTATGCAACCTTCAAAAAGGATGATTAGGTAGCAAGTATTTGCGATGACTTTTGTACATCTTTTCATACCATTCTGGTATTTTAGCTTCAGGTGATACACTACGTGGAGAGTATGTATCCCAAGGAGTGTCTAAGTAATGTCTCTTACTTCCAACCGGTTTCTCCTTTATTGCTCCTATTGGCAAGTACCCTCCCCCCTAGGGCTCTTGAATAGGTGGTGTCCTTTCATACTACGCCCTCTCGACTCTCGTCTTCACGTGGCATCATCTTGTGGAGCGTCTTCTTCATCTTCTTCCTCCAAAATTGTGGGAAGTCTTTTGATGCTTTCACCACTTGCATGGTCTTCATCTTCATACCTATGCGTTTCATCAAAGATCACATCTTTGCTAATGTGAATCTTATTCATTACAGGATCAAAACACCTGTAAGCTTTTGTCCTTTCATCATAACCGACGAAGATATACATGATTGCTTTGGCATCAAGTTTCTTTTGCTCCTCCTTTGGCACATGTACATAGGCCTTACATCCAATGACACGAGCTTGTCGATTTTTGGCTTTATTCCAGTAAATGCTTCTTCGGGAGCACATTTGGAACCCGCAACTGTAGAACTCCTGTTTTGCAAGAACGTTGCCGCACTTAACGCTTTTGACCAAAGTGAATCGGTTCAAGCCCATTTGCTTCATCATGGAGCGTGCACTCTCTATAATAGTCCTATTTTTCCTTTCAGCTACACCATTACTATGCAGGCATGTGTGACCTGTGTGAATTGTCTTTTGATGTCGTGTTCTATGCAAAACTCCTCAAAATCATCAGATTTGTATTCGGCCCCCTCTATCAGATCTTAGCACTTTGATGCAGTGCATCCAGTTGGTTCTCTACCAAAGTCTTGAACGTGAACTCCTTGAAGCGAGCAAAAGCATCAGATTTCTTTCTTCAAGAAATAAATCTATGTCCTCCTAGAGTAATCATCTATGATAGTTGTAAAATAATATGCTTTCCCCAATGACATGGTCTTCATTGGGCCGCACAAGTCGCTGTGATTGAGTTCCAACGGTTTCTTAGCTCTTGCAGCTCCACCTTTCTTGAATGTCTCCCTGTAATGCTTTCCCATGATGTATCCTTTACATATTGCATGATGATCATCCTGCAATGTCAGTAACCCTATTACCATCTTCAGCTTCACCATCAATCTCAAGCTCCCATAGTTCAAATGACCAAGTCTTCTGTGCCACAACTCAGATTGAGTGCTGTTGAGATAGACAAAACATATTCGCCTGGTTTTGGTTAGTATCCAATTTATAAAGGCCACAGTTACTATCTCTATAACCCTTCGCCACCACTTTATGGTTGTGATTCATATCCTTCATAAGGCATCCATTCCTTGACAAATTCAACTTTAAGATGTTGATTTGTCATTACACCAACAGAAAGCAAACTCTTTTTGAGTCCATGAACATAAAGTACACTAGGGATGTTCTTGATTTTGCCATCAGCAAACTGCAACGGGTACATTGCCCACACCCTGTATCTGGCATTCCTCTCCATTGGCTTGAAGTGACCTTATCCCCAACATTGTTGAGTTGATTGGTTGTCACAATATGATGATGGGGACTTGCTCAACCTGCACCACACGAAGCTCCCATTAACACCCTATTTAGCCATAAAACCTCCTTTGTGGTGGAAATCATTGCTTTGTACTTGGCTTCTGTGAAAGATAGTGAGATAGTATCTTGCTTTTTGGAAAGCCATGTACAAAGCAAGATACCTATCTCACTATCTATTAGTTGCAAAGGCACTAATAGATTTTGATCCACCATATCTTCTACAAAATTAGAATATGAAAAAGCTCTCAAGTCAATGTTAGATCCTTTATAAAGAATGCCAAAGTTTGTGGTACCCAAGATGCATCTAAGTACCCTTTTGACTCCAATGGAATACAAGAGGACTTTACATGAATGGACTTAACCTACCTATACTATAGCTTAGATATGGTCTAGATATAGTAAGATAAATCAAGGATCCCATTAGTTTCTTATATAGTGAGATGTCCTTGAAGGATCTTTCATCATCTCTCATAGAAGACTTTACATTTTGATCCATAGGAGTGTGACAACTTTTACATCCTTTCATTCCAAAATTTTCAAGGATAGTAGATGCATATTTTGATTAGTACAAGCTGCTACTCTTGCTTGCAGTTGCTGAGATGGACTTCAGCGAGGAGGCCATAAAGTGCTACTCGCACTTCAAGTAAAAAAAAGCATATGATTGCCCTTATCAATCTGTCACGCAGATGGCAGCGTAATGGACATGCTTTTTGTAGCATTGTTTGTTGATTATAGAAAAAGAATGATCACAATCCTGAATTCCATATTGAATTTCATATCACATTTACAAATTTCTAAAAAAAGAACAGAAACTGAAAACAAGATGCCTTAAGAAAGCTCACATTGTAACTAGAACAGTTTTCTGAGAGGGGCGTCATAGCATCAAGATTCAGGGCCATTTAGGTTCTTGTCATTGACAAGGCTTCCCAACCGAGACAGCTATAGTTAGGTTTAAGGAGGGCCATTCTTGTTGGGGACCCAAAACAGCCTCCTGCCACAGTTTTTAGTGAATAATCTGAATCTTTTACTAGCACAAAAGTTCAAATAGAGTGGGGTTTGCGCCTTCCACGGATTTGTGCTAACAGTGAGAGTTCTACGTTTTAAAACTGATGTTTCTTTTATCATTTTGTACATCAAATCCTTCAGAGTGCCTGTAGTGTATCTTGTAATGCCAGAGCCTTTTGCAATTGTCCTTCTCTGCTTCAACAGGAAATGATAGTTTTCTTTTGAATACTCGGTATCGCATGCACCTTGCAATATGCTCTTTCCCGAACAGGTACCTTTATAATGACCAAGTCAAGGACGGTTATTTATGTCACCGACGCGAGTTATATAGAGCTGCAACAAACTCTTTGTGGGCCTTATGTTTTCATAGATACATGTGATGGGGAGGGAAGAAAGGATGGTGTGTGTGACAGAAGCTGGAGAAATCCTGTTGAGGTGCATGTGGTTTTAAGCCTTCTGAAAAGGGACACATGATGGTAGGTAACTGTGACTACAAATCAAATCCTACTTATACTTGGAAGAGAGTGCATTGTATGTTTTTCAGAAGAATTTCCTGGATTCTTTACCAAATTTGTTGTCCAATTTATGGCAACCTTTATCGTGGGCTTGCATAACATTGATCTGGTTTCTGTGGTTGATAGATCATTATCCCATTTTCTGGCAACTTTATTGGCGGCCTTACATAACAATTGATCTGGATTCTGTGGTTGATGTTTGATGGGGCACAACATGTCACAAGAAAACGTTTTGCAGACATAGTATTGAAGTAATATCACCATATAAAGGTCAAGCGTTCGCATTGGAAAATATCTTGTCATTCTGAGATCCAGATTCATGGATATTAAAGTCAAATCAGGTTCATGGATTTCAAGGACAAGAAAAAGATTTTATGATAATCTTTACAATTCATGCTAATAAAGGAGGAAAATTATCGGATTCTTGGCTGACCAACGACAGTTGAATATGGCAATTGCTCGAGGAAGGTAATTCACATTTTTGATGCACTTGACTATCGTTTATATCAGGATTGTACTATCGTTAAGTTGCTGCATATCATTGCTGTGGTTGCTCCAATATGAAAGGAATCCTCTTAAATTTGCAAATCCCTTTCATTACCTCTATCTATACTACACGCAACTGCCTCTCGTGAAACTCATGCAAACAGTTATCCATGACTAAGTTGAAATGCAAAGGGTCCGTGAACCATCTGCAGTTATCAGCAATTTATTATTATACCATATAAGCAATATCTTGACGTTCCAAATATAGCTGAACACCAAGAAGACTTCAAAACTCACATCTATTTTTTTTTGTCTTGCCAAGTCCCAGTATGAAGTAATTACATGTATCTACTTTCACATCGACTTTCATTGAGCTGATTCAGAATTCCAAAAGCAACTCGCTTTTTAAGCTAAGAAACGCAATGTCTTTGCAGAATCGGAACATCAAATAATTCTAAATCAGTTTGATATACACATCAACCAGTTTACTATCCATATTGAAGTGGCAGAGCCAAAATTGAGGATGACATCTCAGATCTAATCATTTTAACTTGCTGAACTGATGGTGCAGGTTGCCTCAAGTCTTGCTACTGTGGTTATCAAGTGACGTTTCACAAAACTGTTTTACTTGCTGCAGGAATGCTCATGAGACCTCTTGAACGACGAGGTAAAAATAGACCTATGTACCATGGAGCTGGTTGTCATATACTGTCCATGATTCTCAGAAATAGATTGAACCTCAATCGGATGCGGGACCAGGATCAGAGAGAGGAACAGACATGCTTCTGGATGACATTGGAACTCTAGGAATTTCCAAGGAATTTAAGAGCTGGAGGAGGGTGCCGCCACTGGGAAGAGGCCCAGCCAGTAGAAGTGTTTGTAACAATGGGCCAGCCTGCATGACTGCTTGCAAAAGTTTACCCTTTTCTGGCAGTGACCTCAACATCACTTGAGGGTCAGCCTCGGGTGGCTCTGGTAAGTGCAGAATTTGTTTTGAGAGCAGGGTGGTGAAGGGCTCTAAGGGACTTAGAAGAGAAGCAATGACCGACCCTCTTTGAAGCCGAGGAGATGAGAAAAGGGCTGAAACCTCTGGAGCAACTGGTGGGGAGCAGGTCTCAATTGCAGATATTGGGGGTGATAAATGAGAGAAGTCATTTTCTCCCAAATAGCTTCCATCAGAAACAAATTGAAAAGGGGTGGCACTTGTTATTCCAGACACAGATAGCTCTTTGTCATTCGACAGCCAAGGCTGTGTTAACTGTAAATCTAAATCTTGCAGAGTTTCCTTTGTCATGGTACACAGTGGTAGTGAATTCTCCTCGGAATGCTGCTGTGCCTGAATATACAGCTCTGTTTGTGATAGCAGCTTGTTTTCTTGCAGATTCAGTACCTTCATATGCGGTTTATCTGCCTGTTCCTGAAGGCCAAGTTGCTCTTGATGGTGCTGTTGCTGTAAATAATAATGCAAATCCCTCCTCTTGTTGTTGATCAGTAAAAAGCAGCTCCTGTTGGAAATGATGTAGGAAGTTCCTCTTCTTCGAATTTTAAGTCTGGGCTCGAAAATATCTTGATAGGAGACTCTGGTTGTATAGAGGATAGTGCTGGAGGGAAGCTCTAAAAGGCAGGATCCCAGAATCCGTTCTTGTAACTGAAAACATTGCTCCCTGCCTCATCCCTTTCTCTCTGTGCTATATCCAAAAGATTTTCTAGGTGTTCCACTCTTGTCTCATGAAGCTGTTGTTGTGCTTGAGCAGCTGCTCGAGCAGATTCGAGCTCTACCATAACACGAACCAATTTACACTTGAGATCGTCCAAACTCTGTCAAAAAGTAAAATAAAGTTAGAAATTTATGTCTAAACTTGTCCCATTAAAACTGAAGTCAGCAACAAGAACAAAATGGGAAGTAGCAGATGATAGGTTCATAACTAACACATTAAAAGTTGCTGGGGTTAACTATGTATATTACAGCTTGGAAGATGACTAAAGGCAGTAAGTGAATTGTCCTTCGCCATAAAAAATTGTGAAAGGATAACTTTACATTCACTTGATCTCATTTGTCGGGAAAAAACGATTTTCTCTCATCATCACGCCAAAAGCATACACAGCAATGACATCGTACTCTGTGAAACTCTGATAAAACTCCCATCCCCACTTTTGCTGGGATCCTGCCTTTTGTGAAATGTAGTTTAGATTAGCGTGTCCTTGTAGCATAAGTGGGTATGATAGTGTACTTTTATCAGAGTGCTACTTCCATGATGCTCGTATAAAGTCTTAGTACAAACATGAAACATTAAGGAGTTCTGTTACCTGTTCATGTTATTAAGGGAGAAAACTATCATTGCAATACCTTTTGGAACTCTTATCGTTTTTTAGAAGTCTACCATGTCTAACTTAGAGATAGAGCCGCAGTTTGTTCAAACTCAGAGTGGCAGCATCCAAGAGCAGCAGACAAAAGAACAACAAAATTCAATTCTCAGCAGTAAAGTGACCGGAAATGAAGAGGCCGCTCAAATTATTTGTATATTTGTATATATATATAAATATATCTATCTATCTATATATATATATATATATATATAATATATATATATATATATATATAGATAGATACAAATAAAAATATTGAACGTTCGTATAGTGGCAGGTACTAACCTCCTCATCATGAGAACAAACGTCTTGAACAGAAGAAACGGTATCCATGAGTGAAGAGCTTCTTTTCACACTTCTGTGATTTCCAAAATAACTTTCATGTTATTTGAACACTTCAAGCTTTACTCATGGTTCCTGGTACACGTTAGCTTTTGAGATGCCAAGCTTCTTGTCTACTTGCTGCGAGCCAGATTCAAACAAATGGCCAAACCAATTTTCTGCATCCGCATCGCGTCCTTCCTGAAACTATGAAATTAGGCCTCAGTTAGCGTCTATTGTATACAGTACACATAATCAGCATAATATAGCATAAGACGGTTAAGCTTGATTCCAATCTTCTTCTTTCTCATTTGGTTCACTGAGCTTCATTGCGGCTAACAAAACTCTTCCTGCCTACTTGGAGTCGGCACAGTTCTTATCTCAGAAAACAAATATGATAGAAAATTGAATATGAGAAATTCGTGACTAGACGATTAAGCTTGGCCAGTAGTATCATGGAACTACTCTTTGGAGAATGTCAATTTCCTCCTGCAAAGCTTGTTTCTCTGCTGAGAAACACTCCTTGATTCTGACCCAACAAAATCTAACCAGGATTAGTACAAGGTTTCTTCTTTGGCAAGCTGCTAAAAGGTTTGGTGCCCATCAAAATGATCAAACAGGAGGCCTATATTGAAGTTTCCAAGGTTTCTGCTCTACCATCCCCCATTTGCTCATGATGACCTCTCTCAACTGGCTATGGCATCATATCAGTAAGTTGTTTATGGAAAAATCATCACCATTGTTGTGAACTATTGGCACTGAAATTGGAGATTCTAACAGAAAGCTTTTTATTAATTAAAAATAGGCAAGGAAAGGAATGATGAATGATCAGCATTCAGTTTTAGCTGCATGTGTACCACATAGAAGATGCATATTGCATATCAAAGTGCAGGAGGAGCTAAGTCACAGAGTGCGGTTTTTGTTGATTCTGATTTGTCTGATTTGGCTTGTCATTTCATTGTTTTCATTAACGCTCTGATAATTATGTGTTTGTGATTACATGTCCTGTTTTGTACTTGATCAATTGAGCATTGACACATAATCTCACAAAGGTTATGGGCCCACGTACAACTTGAGGAATAGCTGACGTCTGCGAAGGGACAGGAGTACGGGAATCCGACTGCTCGAGAGGAGGAGCGAAGGATTAAGCCAAGCAACAAAACGATCAGAAAGTATGAAAGCGCATGGAGCTGTTGAGCACCGAGCAATTGAGAGGTTTGAAGGAGAAAAGTATGCCTTGTGGAAGTGGAGAATCAAGATGATTCTCGAAGAGAAGGGGCTATGGGGGATCATGGAGGGAACAGAGGGCCCCTCCTCAGCTGATAGGGAAGGTGTTCCGGAATGCCGAGGCTGCCAGAGCGTTTCAGGTGCGGGGAGAAGAAGGCATTCGATCTGCTTGAGCCTGGGTGAAGTGCCCGCTTCACAGGTGCAGGATGCAAAAAATTCTGCAGCGGTGTGGAAAACACTGAAGGCATATATGAAGGGAAGAGCGTGGCAAACGTGCTGCTCCTAAGGAGACAGTTGGCAAATACTAAGATGGGAGAAGGTGAGTCTCTGCTGGAGCACCTTGAGACAATGAAGGGCTTGGCGAGGGTTTCGACTGCTCAGAAAGCATAAGCTTTATGCTAAAAAACCTAAGTGTGAATTCTTCGTTGAAGAAGTAGCTTATTTGGGTCACATTATCTCAGCAGATGGGATAAAGATAGACCCCAGTAAGGTTAAAGCCATACTCAGTTTGGCTGAGACCTCAGAATATTTTAGAGCTTCAGATCTGTCTAGGTTTGGCAGGATATTACAGACGATTTGTCAAGGAATATGCTCAGATAGCAGTTCCCATGACAAATCTTCTTAAGGGGAAGGGAAAGGAGTTCATTTGGGATTCCGCACAGCAGGAGAGCTTTGATGCTCTCAAACAGCCTTAGCTACCGGTTTTAAAAGTCGTCGACCCCAATCAGCCATTTGTGGTCGAAACAGATGCTAGCGACTTTGCAGTTGATGCTGTACTAACTCAGAGTGGACGACCAGTTGCGTTCGAGAGTAAAAAACTCGAGCCAGCACAGACTAGGTATAGTGCCTATGAAAAGGAACTCTTTTCCATAGTTCATGCCCTTAAGACTTGGAGGCATTATTTGTATGGTGCCAACTTTGAGGTCCTGACAGACCATGAAAGTCTCAGATACCTTTGCAATCAGCCTGAGCTTAGAGGTCGAAAGCTCGTTGGGCTGAGTTAATGCAAGAGTTTGATATGTCTATTAGATATAGACGGGGGAAATTCAACACAGTAGCAGATGCACTTAGTAGACTGCCTATGATAAACGAGCTGAGTTTTACTCAGATTCGTAGTGAGTTACTCGAGTCCTTGACAGGGAAGTGCCAGCATGATGCATTCTTCTCTACAATCTAGAACTCAGTCCAGAGCAAACAGTTACAGACTCCATAACCAGTTCCCAGGGCTGGTGCCAGTTCATCCAAGAATACGACAGCTTCCGTTGAGGATGATGAGTCCGAGTATACGTCAGATGACGTTGAGGATTCTGAGACTGTATTACCCAAGCAAACCCCAATGGTTGAGGGTCAATTGACTCAAGGATTCAAATGGAAACAGTATTTTCCATTCAGGATGAGTACTTGCTCTATAGAGATAGAGTATGTGTCCCCAATCAGAGGATTATAGGCAACAGGTCAGCAGGTCCTATATGAGTGTCATGACAGTCCTAGTGCGGGGCAACCCAGGCATTCAAAAGACCTATGAACTTCTTCGTAGGCAATTTTTCTGGCCCCGTATGAAAAAGGGCGTCCAGCATTATGTAAGCAATTGCCAGAAATGTCAAGTAAATAATGTAGAGCGTTTAAAGGCAGGAGGGTTGTTACAGCCCTAAGATATACCAGCTGGTAAATGGGAGAGTATCTCCATGGATTTTATAGTAGGCCTACCTAAAACCCAGAAGGGTAATGACGCTATATGGGTCACAGTTGACCGTCTGACCAAAATGGCTCACTTTATTCCGACCAAAACAACCGTTAGAGCTCCAGAGTTAGCAAGGTTGTTTGTAGATGGGCTATTTAAATTGTACGGTCTACCTTCCGGCGTAGTCAGCGACCGGGACAGTAAGTTTAATGGAAATTTTTGGAGGGCAGTATTCCATCATCTCCATACTAAACTTAATATGAGTACCACCGACCATCCACAGACGGACGGTCAAACAGAAAGAGTAAATCAGGTGCTGGAGGATATGCTTCGTACATACGTTAGCAAAAAGCAGACTAATTGGGAGGAGTACCTCTCAATATTAGAGTTTGCTTACAACAGTACCAAACATTCAGCTACGGGATACAGCCCCTTTATGCTGATGTATGGTTTTCAGCCATGCTCACCCACAGCTATAGGGTTTAAACAAGAAAAAGTTGAAGCAGCCAGAAACTTTTTAAAAGACCTAAACCAGATGATAGAACATGCAAAGCGTAGCATCAGGCTAGTCCCAGGATCGTGCCAGGCATTATGCAGATCCAAGCAGGCGGGATGTGCAGTTCTCTGCTGGTGAGAAAGTCTACTTGAGAGTCCCAGTTGACTCTAAAACCCTCAAATCAGGAGTGTGTGCTAAGTTGTCTCCTAGGTATTGTGGTCCTTTTACCATCAGTAGGAGACTAGGCGAGGTCACCTATGAACTAGAACTCCCACACAGTAGTAAGGTTTTTCTAGTCTTTCATGTAAGTCAGTTACGAAAAGCCTTAACCAGATTAGAAAATATGGTAGGGGACAATGTTCTAGTTCTCCCATTGGATTCTCAGCAACCTCCACATGAACCAGAGGAGATTCTTGATAGTAGAGAGACGCAGGACTCGTCATACTCTATACCGGGAATATCTAGTCAAGTGGAATGATCAGCCTGTTGAGAATGCCACCTGGGAAAGAGGCAGCGTCCTTCGCAAGATTTTTCCAGACTTTGTCTTAGAAGACCAAGACGGTTCTTAAGGGGGAGGGGGTATTACGAGCATGTAACTAGTGCCGAACCCTAGGGAACACAGGAGGTCAGATACCACAGTCAGGGTCGTGTCCAATGTAGACGACCAACATGGCAAGACAGTGTGAGTAGTGTGCCTTGGCACGGTCCATAGCCATGGCGGGCCTAACACAACATAGGGACCCTGTCAGCGGGATAGGGCCCCACGTTGGGTCCCGACGTGCAGTTGGCCACGTCAGAGCCACGTGGCCGACACTTGGCAGTATGCATGCTACCAGGCCTCACACTGGGCTAGGAGGGGCTTGCTTTATATCAGGGAGTAGGCAAGGTTGGGTGGATCAGTTAGTGTTTGCCCTACTGTGGTGTTAGGATCTCTTCCAGTGTTCAAGGTAAAATATGATGCAAGCGAAAATGTAGACCGATACAAGGCCAGGTTGGTCGTGAAGGGATACTCACAGATCGAAGGAATCGACTATATGGAAACGTTTGCAACAGTGGTCAAATTGAGCTCACTTAGGATCTTGATAGCATGGGGAACCATGTGGGGAATGGAAATTGAATAGATGGACGTCAGAACCGCATTTCTGAACGGGGATTTGGAATAGGAGGTATTCATGAGACAGCCGCCTAGTTTCACCGATGGCTCTGACAAGGTATGTGCCATGAAAAGGGCTTTATATTGTCTGAAGCAGTCTTCTAGGATGTGGTACCAGAAAATCGATGCATTTTTCATGGAGAACGGGTTTAAAAGATGCTATGCAGACACTGGGATGTATGTAAAAATTGAAGATGGGCTGTTCCTAGCTGTTGCACTATATGTGGACGACTTCATAATAGTTTGCAACAATAAAGTGAAATTGAAGGAATTCAAAGAAAAACTGAACGGGACTTTTGAAATGAAGGATTTGGGAGCAATACACTACTGTTTGGGGATACAAACTATAAGAGACAGAGAGAGGGGCTTGACATGGATGGGATAGACCATATACATAAATTCTTTGGTTGAGAAGCTTGCAAGGCTGCTTACCCCGTGGGAATACCACTAGATCCCAACACGAAGCTGAGTAGAGAGATGAGCCCCAACACACAAGAAGAAGAAGACAGAATGAAGAGGCCCTATAAGAACTTGATTGGTAGTTTGATGTATGCCATGGTATGTACTAGACCAGATCTAGGAGTGGCAGTCACTAAGCTTAGTCAATTCCTAAGCAATCCTGGAGATGAGCATTGGCAAGCAGCAAGAAGAGTCATCAGATATTTGAAAGGGACATCAGGCCTTGGTCTCATATACAGGAGTGATGAACATCCAATGACAGGCTATGCGAATTCAGATTTGGGGGGGGGGACATCGATGACAGGAAATCCACCAGTGGCTACATATACATGATGGGGGGGGATCTTGCATAAGTTGGAACTGTAAGAAACAGCAATCTACAGCCCTATCCACCACTGAGTCTGAGTGCATGGGAGTTTGTCATGCAGCAAAGGAGTACTTGTAGATGCAGACCATCTTAAGTGAGTTGGGGATTGACACCGCCAATATGACGCTCTACAATGACAATCAGGGATGTCTATTCCTCAGTAGAAATGCCGGGTTCCACAAGAAAAGCAAACATATTGCAATACAATATCACTTTGTCAGGGACTTGGTGCAGGAAGGAAAGCTTAGATTAAAATTCTGCAGCACTGATTTTATGCTTGTAGACATAATGACAAAGTCATTGAGTCGTTTTGTTTCGTTAAGAGATATGATAGGATTAAGAGATGAGAAAGATGATTTTGTAATGTAGCATAAATGGACTGTGAAGTGAGAGAGGGTTTTGTGGGTTTGCAGCAACACTTCACAGCCAGGTGAAGCTGACTCGGCAGTTAGGAATCTAGAGTAATGGTTAAACTAGGTACACGTAGCAATGATGTTTTCTTGGTAGGTTTAGGGACACGTACAAAAAAGTGCCTTCTTGGCATGGATCACCACGTTTTGTATATGATGGATAATCAATAGAGAGACAGTGCGCTTTTTGTGATTCTGATTTGTCTAATTTGGCTTGTCATTTCATTGTTTTCATTAACGCTCTGATTATTATGTGTTTGTGATTACATGTCCTGTTTTGTACTTGATCAATTGAGCATTGACACATAATCTCACAAAAACTACTAGTTTCTATGTTCAGGTCTTTCATTACAAAGTGCAACTATTCCACTCTAGATTTTTACGCGCTAGATTAAAGCAGCAACGCTATCGTATTGAAAGCAATCATTTCGTTTTAGATTTGGTCCTGGAAAAATGTGTATCAGGAAATTCCTCAATTGTGGCAGCGTCAATTTCTGGTTAAACTATTTCTGCCAGTACCACATCTGAAACCTTATCAGAGCTTCCTTTAGCGATGTTTACACTTTGAAAAGAGCTGGAAGATGTGCCCACTTGATCCTATCTTGAATAGAACACTGTTTAGAGGACGTTTTTATTAAGCTTGGAAGCTAAGAAACAGGCTTAGCTCTATCATTGTAACAGCAAAAACAAATATCTTAGTTGTACCCTATCCAAAGAATTATTCTTGCAGTTTGAGAACTGATATTGTTTGAATGAACCTTGAACTCAAAGGATCTGAAGTCCAATCAAGTAACGTTTCTTGACCTGCCAATGTTCACAGATGCATTAGACTACGATAAATTTTCTCTAGAGGATGCATATATTCGGATCTTCAAGCCATTTTCACATGCTTGATTTCAAGTTATGGTTTAGCAGGACACTTTACTTGAAGGATGACATTTCCCCCAAAAAGTTTCGAGAATCGGCCATTCAATCACGAGCATAGCTAATCTTTTCTGATTGTAAGTATCTCCTTGATTACAGAAAGAAGAGAAAACTGAAAATAAATCAGATGGAATGTTAGGAGTCACCTCGCAGCACACAAGATGTAAAAAATGTGAGTGCTGTATTTATCATACTTTAGCTCAACGTTTTGGCCGTTATTCAGCCAGACGTTCCAGTTCTGTTCCAGGATCATGTTTTAAATAGCAAAACGAGTCTTATAAAAAGTTCGAGAGATATAATATAAAGTGAGCTCTGTTAGAAAGCGACAAGAAGTGAGCTTGTATAGAAAGTGAGCATTCTTTATACCTGGAGGCAATTAATCGACAACTGCTGCTAAAGCCAAGCCTATCGTGAGAAGGATCCACGTTATGAGCAGCTCGAACAGTAACGGTGTTTTTCTTTCATCTATTTGCCATGGAATTGCTGCGCCCGCATTCTGCAGTGTTTTGTAGAATCCGCTGAATCTGCGAGTGGCGGTTTCGCATGTGAGCGTCCCAATGATCCAGCTCGCTTTCTAACAGAGATGGCATTGCAATATCACGCACCCGGATGTGTGTTCCCGCCGAATGCACAAGTAGGTTTGTGCAGGCGCAGCATGCTTATCGCAATTTATCAGACCCGGAGTTGAGCGCACACAATAATAACAAACGCATGTATCTCTTCTCTGCCCCACAGCCCCTCCCCCAGGCTGGAATTGCCTCAGAAAAATGGCAAGGGATGAAATCTTGCGAGTGGAAGCTGCAATGGGAAGCTCAGTCTTGCAAGACGAAGTGCATCGAAAGGCGAACCAATAGGAAGGAGTTCTGAGCAAACTGTTGGTGGAAACCCTGAGCCTTCAGACAACAATTGAATAATTCTGTTTGCTCTCGTCTTCTGGGAAGGTGGCGAGCTCTCGTACTTTGATGCTTGGCTTAGTGCTTCATCCGTGCAGGTGATCGGAGCAGTAGCGCTCACACTTTAACTGTCGGCTTAGTGACTGTGCATCATCTGATCGGAGCAGAGATGAGAGAAAGGAAGACGAGAGAGAGAGTGAGAGAGAGAGATCGGAAAGAGGAAGACGAAGAAGAGGAAATTGACGCTGCCGCCACCGCCATGAGCTAAACTCGAGGGGGGGGGGGGGGGGGGGGGGCCTGTGGCTCATTTGTTACCTTGGTCATACTTTCTTTAATGGTGTCGTGCTACTTGGATACCCATTATTCTAGAGCTAATACATGCATCGAATCTCGATTGTAAAGAAAGATAAAAGGTCGTTTGCCCAGACTGGCACTTGCAACACACCCCCCGAGTGTTCCTCCCATCCGCCCACCTGCGGGAGTGAATGGGGCATAGAGCACCAAACATGGGAGAAACCCAACAACTGAGTCAGGTCTCCCTCTCTCTCTCTCTCTCTCTCTCTCTCTCTCTCTCTCTCAATAGCACAAGCCTCACAAGGCTTGAAATCTTTGGAAAGTGATCTTGGAAGCCCAATAGCCTTATCTTTCTTGACCATAGAAGACGTAGACTTAAAGTTAGGATGCCCCAACCTTCTATGCCATAACTCCTCCTTAGATAAAAAAAGCAACTTCACAAAAGTTTGCATTCTCATAAGAATTCAACTTGAAAGTTCCACCATATCTAGATCCATTAGCTAGGACCTCATCATTTTTCTTGATAAAGCAAGTATTGGAATTGAACTTTACATCACAACCACTATCAAGCAACTTTCCAACACTAATCAAGTTCTTTGTAAGCTTAGGAACAAAAAGAACATTGATAAGTGCAAGAACTTTAGAAGAAGCAAGTTTCAATGGAATGTTGCCAATTCCTTCAATAGAGCACTCATGATCATTTGTAGTATAAATAGATCTTTTAAGTCCTTTGTAAGGTACAATTGAGTTAAAAGACTCCTTTGAACAACACATATGTGAAGAAGCTCCACTATCTATGTACCAAGCTCCATCTTTCTTGAAAGGTGATGAAGAAAACACTTGACTTTCTTCTTTTTGGTCTTTGAAGTAGAAGGATGAGATGAGTCATCCTCTTCACCATCTTTGTCTCAATCCTTGGTTTTGTCTTTGTTGAATGTTTGAGAAAACTGGTTCTTTCTCCTTCCTTTACGCTTGTCCTTGACAAAGAGGGCTTTGTCACTTCCAATATGCTCGAGTTTGTTCATCCTAGAAAGTTTATAACTTTGCCTAGCTTCTTCAGAGATGATAATTTTTTGGAGAGTCTCTAAATTAGGCAACTCCTCCTTAATGGCAAAGGATTGAACAAGATTATCATACTCATCTTTCAAGCCATTTAAAATGACTTGTACAAGCTCATATTGGTTAATTGTAACACCAACACAAGAAAGCTCCCTATGAAGATCTTTTACTCTCAAAACATAGTTTGATGCACTCTCCTCACTTCTTTGACAACTTTAAAAAATATGATTCCTAAGAGTGAGTATTCTAGAAGTATTCTTTGCTTCATAGATGGACTTAAGTGCATCCCAAGCATCTTTAGTTGTGGTGCAAGATCCTATTTCTCTCAGAATTTCATTAGATACATTCATCTTAATAAAATGTAGAGCCATTCTAGCTCTCTTCTTGTACTTTGGTATTTCAAGCTGTGCTTGAGGCTCCTCCTCAATACCAAGCACTATGTCCATAACATCCTGGAGTATTAAAATAGACTCCATTCTAACCTTCCAAATTGAGTAATTAGAGGTACTTAGTCTTTCACCTGCTTCTAGGAAATATCCTCCCACAGATGTCATAATGTGAAGACTTCTTAGTTATTGGACAATTATATGTTTGAGCTTGTTCCAATCAGACTTAATGTTGCTACTCTCTTTCACTATAGGTATTTTCAAGGATGTACTACCTTCCTATGTGAAAAACTTGCAACTGTATTTGAGATAGATCTCAAATATTCCACAAAACAAGATTTTCTAGATCAGACACTCAAAATGGATTGAGACACTTAGACAAGTTTGAATCCTACTTTTGGCACGTGTGAGAAGCTTCAAAAGAAAACACTAATGATACTCATAAGGCTCAAATGTATTCAATTAACATCAAACTTAGTCTTGATCTTTAGTTTCTTGTGTAGGATGCTCAAAACAATGGATTCAGAACAAAGCAAGATTGAATCAAATCAAAAAGTGGTCACTTGGATTTTGGACCTCTCCCTACCCTCTTTAAGAGACACATGAATTGGTATCAATTTCTATGGAAAGTACACTTCATAAGCTTTTCATCAAGCTATAAGACCACTATCTTTGGATCAAGTAGCAAGGAAATAGAAGGGACTGAAAATCTTTGATTTTCACATGTGCAAAATTCCAGAATTTCGTACAATCACTTGTCAGACCTGAAAATTCAGTATCAATCCAATTTGATCCAAACATTTTTTAGAGAAAGGTAAAAAAAAGTGATTAACTATTTTTTTGCTTACATTAGCTCTCAAATTCTTGAACAATCAGAGATGTTAGCATGCAAAGCTTAATTTGGATTTGATACCATGACAAATTTTCCAGAATTCACACGTGTGAAAATGATCCACAAGTATGATTGATCTTATTAAGCTTTATGATTAGCACAATAACCTGATTCTAGATTGAATAGCAAGATCTAGTACGTAATTTATGGCTTAACCACAATCTAGCATGCTAAAAATCGGATAATGATAGCTTTAAATTACAAATGAACAAAAGTACAAGAATTTAGTGTATGAGCATTAGCCTCCACATGAGAGAGAGAGAGAGAGAGAGAGAGAGAGAGAGAGAGAGAGAGAGAGAGAGAGAGAGAGAGAGAGAGAGAGAGAGAGAGAGAGAGAGAGAGATATTCAAGCAAATATGGTATAGATCCAAAATGGCTACAAAGCTTTGGTTAGATTATGAGAATAGCTACACATATTTATGGAGTTTGAGGGAGCTCGAGGTGGAACCACATCCATCCACCTTTCAATCACATCTAAAGTGAAAACTAGAGTCTATGTGACATTTGTCACATCTCATGCATGTATCTCTACCTACTTTTACCAAGTGTCCTATTTCTAACTAGAATTGTACAAATCATCATGCATGTGTCCATTTCACTTTGTGCATGCCTTGCATTATGGATCACTTACAATAAATGCATGTGATATGCCACGAGTTTCTACAAGCATATTAATGTTTTCTAAGTCTACAATCTATATGCAAGTTGTATTCAACCAACTAGATATGATAAATCCATATAGCTCGAGTTCCATCTAGGCCAAATTTGGCATTTACATTTATGAAACAACATACTTGCATAGCAAAAAGTTTGTAGCAAGCCTAAAGTCAAGATAGTTGATTTTTTCAATTTTAACAGATGACACCTTGCAACAGTTGCAAGAGGACCTTCGGAGTGATGTTGAGGATGATGACAAGAGAAAAAAGAAAAATTATTGGAAGATTATATTATAGAGATCCCTAAAAATTTTCATGTGGAGATGCTTTTGGCAACCATGAACAGGTTGCGCATGGTGAAAAACACTCTCTCTCCCATGATTCCATTGTGTCGCATATATATTCATGAAAGTGTTTGCCATGTAGGTCCTCTCAAAAATGTTTTAAAGGTCACTTTCAAAGGAGACGGATATTTGGAAGAAAAAGACGCATTTGTGTTGTCTCTGCATGGTGTGGGTGGTATTTCAATAAAGCTAAATGATACTGTCAAAGCTTCATGGGATCATGTCTGGTGTGAAGTCAATGACTTGTTTGACCAAGAGCTGTTAGGAAATGAAGATTGGTCAGACTTATCAAGCAAGATGTTTCTATGCTGGGACGGAAACCATAGGACAAAGGCCTGGATGGAATAAGTGAACGATGATTTTTATTTCGATAGAGATAAACACGTGTTAGTAAGGGCTTCATTCATTAATGTGTCTGCAGTTGATTCGATGCCTCTACTGAATGTTTTAAATCAAATCAATAAGTGAGACACTTTTATATGATTTGTCTTGCAAGAGTTCTAATTGTATGGGAGTGCTCTTTCAACCCACTTTTATGTGATAGCATGTTTCAAGTTTCTCTTATAGATTGAATAGAGAGGTTGTAGTAATGACAAAACTAAAGGATGTGCTATACTTTGTGAGGAAACTCGGTGAGAGTGACACCAGTTACTTTCAAAGTAAGATCACACAAGATGAGTTGGACCAGGTTCAAAAAGTGCAAGATCTTGAGCTTCATAAGGGAACACTACCATGGTATCCTCTTACTAGATATATGCTGGAAAAGATAGTTTATTACGTAAGTCCAGTTACCTTTCATAAATTGTTGCCATTTCTTTCACTTGTCAAGTGTTTATTGTATCTTTTTGGAAAGGTGATTTCAAATTTAGATTTCTTTTTGTCTCAGAGATTTTGCTCGAAAAGGAAGGGACTATGAAGCTTGACCACAAGCACAAAATAGAAGTGGAGTTCAGGATAAGAGAAAAATATGGGAATCGAATGAGCAAGTTATTGGGCATTGTTGACCCGAGACATGGTGAACAATGATTTAAATTGATTACCACCAAGACACTTGATGAGAAAGGATTATCAATGGGTTTGGAAAAGTTGAACACTGTTGGACTGTGCCTCTCTAATCGTCACGATCAAGAGGAAAAAGATAGGGTTTCTATCTCCAACCGGGTGAGTAGTCGTGTACCAATGGGGAGGGGCTTAAACTACAGATCTAAGACGAGATCTACGCCTGCCAAGAGTGTCAATCTTGGCATTGGATCTAAATGTGGAATGGCTTAGATGAGGGGGTGATGCTTCTTCCTTTTCTATCTCTTTTTGTGGTTTTGGTTATGATCCTCTTCTTGGATCTTGGTTTCTTGGATTATCTAGGTTTCTTTGGCACTAGATCTTCTCCTCTTGAGGCTTATCTTCTCAAGGGAGGGGAGCAATGAAAGTAAAACCTACCTAATGGATCTTAATGATCACTTCCAAATGGATTTCTAACACATATTTTACTAATGTGTGATTTGGTGTTTCTGGTACATATGAATTCTGGAACTCCTTCTCGGTGATTTGTCGATGCTCCTTAACGTAGTGTGGCAGATCAATTCCTTCACTTGATATCTGTTAGGATTTTTTGTCATCTGGGATCTATTAGAAGAATCTTCTCCACATTATAATAGGCTTCCAAAATGATGGGATTTGGAGAATTGCCACATCGGTTATGAACCAATTGAGGGCGCTTTGAAAATCGACCACTGTGCTCCAACCCTTTTTAAGATTTATTAGTGGCCAATTATAGGCCTCGACGCTTGGAATCTTCAAAGCTTTCCATGATCTTCTTCTAGGCATTGGATGGTAAGCTAGATCTGCCCTTAAACTGTAGGAGATGTGAGAGATTGCTTGATCAACTCTGGCTTACGCACAAGTACCACCTTCCTCCACTCTGGTTGGGGAAGTAGAAGTGATAGAATATCGATCGGTTTCATCTTTAGGAGCTTTTCAAGCTTTCCAGGTAGCTTGTAGCCGCCTCTTGTCTTGATATCTGGATATTGCTTGACAAAGAGGTCCGGCTGCTTTGAATTAGGTACTAAAAGTACTTTTTGGTACTAG
This sequence comes from Diphasiastrum complanatum, assembly GCA_029204225.1. Taxonomy (NCBI): domain Eukaryota; kingdom Viridiplantae; phylum Streptophyta; class Lycopodiopsida; order Lycopodiales; family Lycopodiaceae; genus Diphasiastrum; species Diphasiastrum complanatum. Next base: position 21,022 of record MU831785.1, read on the forward strand.
TGCTTGTGTACCTCTATAGGATCAATGAGGTTGTCAATGGTGCGAGGAGGAATGGTGGAGGTGGATGGAAGATCAGATTTGGGGTGCGAAGAAATGAAGGGAGGCAGCGAGGAAGTGGCGAGAGGCGATATGGTGCGAGGTGGTGAGGTGGCGAGAGGTGGGGGAGTTGCGAACTCAAGAGCAGACATGTTAGGATTGGTTGGAAATGTGGTCATGACTTTACTCCGAGCGGCGTACTAGAGATCCTGGTCGAAGGTGTGGTCTTTGCCAGTTTGGAGGTCGAAATGAGAGAAGGTTAGCTGGAGCTTTGGTAGTATAGTGGAAGTGGATTCAATGAAGGGAAGTCGGAGATGGAGCAAGGATGGCGGATAGATGGATCTTGAACAATGGCATTATAATGTGCCAAGGCCACGTTATAGTAGATGATGAGGGTGGTAGAATGGTATTGATGACAATCATAGTACAATTTTTGGAGCTTGTTATAGACGAGACAGAGGACTTCAAGAAGGGCAGTGATAGTGGTATGGTAGTGCTTGATGTGCTCTGCGAGGGCGTCTCACGACTTCTCTGCTCCTGTTGGCTGGTACTTTGCGCACACCATACATGTTGGTGTTGTGAAGATGAAGGGATAAACAGGGGTGGAACAAAGAGGGGGGGTTGATGCATGTGATCTAGCTCAAATTGAAAGCGTTGATCCTATGGAAAATTCATGATGGCGCAAAGGTCTGCAACAAAATGAAACGGAGGACTCTCAAAAACATCACAAAAATAGCCAAAGTTCTTAATCTGGACAAAGTTAGTAAGGACGACAATAACAAATATATATTTGTTTACCTCCAATGCAATTTGATAAATATGAATGAGATCGGAATTAGAGAGGGGGGAGCCGAGAAAGATAGAGAGAAATAATAAAAAGCTGATCTAATAAGATAATGAAAATAAATGGTAAATTGTCATCTAGAGTGGTGGCAAACTCTAGAACGATGGTAAATTACTTCTTTAAGATTTTCAGTTGGCGATCAGTAGCCTAGAGGGCTTGCTAGTCTTCTTGGAGTGTGGCACATAGGGTTGCCAGCTCTGTGTCCTTTGTGGTGAGCACAACATCGTGAAGTTTGTGTTGATCCATGTATATTGTGGTGGCCTAGTCGTAATAGAATTCCACAAAATCAATGAATTACGTAATATAAAAGATTTGATCGTTCCCCAAGAGAGAGAATAATCTCATCTTTTGCATGGTAAATGTATGTACGATGATAAACAGACTAGAGTGTATAAAGTTCACAATGAATACTATAGCGACATAACTGGTTATCCAAAGATATTTGGGTAAATTGGCATCCAGGAACACCAATGATGATAATATTCGAAGATGTATATATACAAGGATGCTGCGACCACATGAATATAGTTAGTTTGCACATTGAACTTGTTCTGAACAATGGCAAGGGCAAGGATTCTTTTTTGATGTACAGTTAGTCTAGACCATAAAGTATTTATGCTAGAAAAAGTCCAAGGTTTCTCCCATTTTTCTTTTGTGTAACCAAAAAGTTTAGTTAAAAAAAGATAATCCATTCTCCATTGGAGTTCTGGACTACAAAAAGGTGGAATAAAAAATGTTAGTTTCTAATGAAATGTCTGAAATTCTGACCTTAGTAGTGAGTAGACAATCTTGTTTTTCTTTACAGCTGCTCCACTTGGTGACACCTGGGCTTGGTATGGAATGACACTTAAAGCCTCAGGTTGGTCTTCAATAGCTTGTACCTCTGCGACATCCTTGGTTTCGGTCTGTATTTCTTGATCTCTCAGGATCTGCCTACAGATGGTATCCGTTTGGATGGTCTTTTCTGACATTACTAGTGCTGGCTCATCTGTCTGCATCTCTTGATCTTGTCCTTGCGCTGGTTCTTCTGCATCAGAAATCTGCATTTGGCCTGATTGGAATTTGGCCTCTTCTAATTCTTCCTTTAGCTTCTCATAAGCAATCATCTGCGGCTGTAGATATTGCATCTGGAAGGTCTGGATCATCCTCTCCTGGATTCCCTTCCATGCTACCAAATCAATTCGGTACCTGCCATGAGATACGCAGGCACCGAGTGTGACTTCGGTGCTGATTCGCCACAATATTGCCTCTTCGGCCTGTTTCTTATATATTTGATTGCCTTTCTTTAACATTTCTGCAAAATTTTGCAGTTGGGCAATTGATTCCTGAGCACTGCTGAGTTCATTGCTCAGCTCCACATTGCTACTTTGAAGAGTATTTCGCACTCGTTTTTCCACCTGCAAAGAAGCCTGTAGGGTCTGAAATTTTGTTTGAGCAGTATGTTCTCACTTTCGAAGGCGTTGGACTGCTCTTGCATTTCTTCCAACACTTCGAACAGCATCCTGTCTTTCTTTCGCTTCTTCAAGCTATATCTTTTTTGCTCAACTCCGCATTAGCTGCTTCAAGCTCCTCATTTCTATAGGCCAACTCAGCCTTTGTTTCGCTCAGCTCTGTATCTTTTTGGGTGAGGTCTGCTCGGACTCTTTCATACTTGGACCCTAGCTTCCTGGATACCTTCTCCAAGCTAGCAAGATGCTGAATAGCTGCCCGAGTATCTGGCAGTAGTGTTTCAAAAACCTTTTGATATAACTCAGCATCGAGGATTGGTTCCTCGGCGTCGCTTTTGCTACCCTATTGGTCATCAGAAAGCTGCTCTGCTCCTTGTGGTTCTGGCTCTTGTGGTATTTCAGCCTGATTATGCTCCTGATCAATAGTGTCCTCCGCCTCCTCTTCCGCATTACTATTTCCTTCTTTGTTGGATAGTGGTGTGTATTGGGATGATGGCGAAGTCATCCTCACTGTGCTCCCTTGACTGGATGATGATGATGTGGCTGTCTTTGATGTCTTCATCTAGGATTCCACCTCAATTGATTGTGCTAGCTCTGGCAGTATTGGTGCAATCCTGATATCCTCCTGCACTATCACACACCAGCGTGCATACATAAAATGCTCATCTGCTGACCCAGCCTGGAGAACTGATTAACTTTTATTAACTTACAAAATTGCTTGAAAGCAATCTGTCCGAAGGCAATTTGTTCTCCATTTAAAGCTCTCAGCAGGTATCCCATATTGGTGTTTAAAATTGTGTACTCTTGCTTCGGTAAGAAGATAGAAGCAAGAGCAAATCGAACGAAGCTCTTGAGATTAGGGTCTCTTATGTAGGAGAATTTGTATCCTCGTTTCTCAAGATAAGCCTCTTCTTGAAAAGCTCCACTCTCCGCAATGAAATCTGGTCTAGTAACTGGCATACTGTCGTCCATAGGCAATCCTAAGGCACGACAGTAAAATCCGTCAGTGATAACAATCTCTTGATTGCAGACGGTTGTGGAAATATGTCCTTCTGTTTCGCCCAAATTGCGGATCAGCTCATAACATAAATCAGTAAGAATTACTGATGGATTGAATTGAAGAAGACCTTCAATTTGCGCTCAAACAGCTAGTGGTTGCAATACCGGTATTACTGGCTTTGGGAGTGTTTTGAATACAATCGCCATAATGCTTGCAGATTAAACGAGCGATGGCAGACGAGAGCTTGATCGCAACAATTTGCAATTCGAAGAGCAAGAGTGATGGAAAATGGTAGCGACAACAACTAAAGTGTTTGAGGTTTTAGACGTATTGATGGTATTTTGGCGGATTAGACTAATATTAAATGGAAGCATGTCCTTCGTTTTGAAGATACATACTCAATAATAAAGTGGCTAGTCCTAAAAACAAAAATAAATAAATAAATAAATAAACAAAATACACGAATGCTTCGCTTGGTAAATCAAAGCAAAAATTATTATGCGAAAAATGCGAAGGTGTCGGAAGGTAGAAAATCCCGCAAAATGCGAAAGTAAGTGTCGCAATTTCCGTATTTTTAAAATGGTAAATTCCAATGTAGTGCCGGGTTTTTTGCAAAGTATAAAATGTAGCGAAGGTCTCGGGTTTTCCACAATACAAACAATGCAGCATGCTTCGGTATTTTTGCTAATATTTTGGTAAAAAATAATAATAATTGGACCAAAAAAAATTGACGGCCTTAAAAAATTGATGTATCGGACATTAGTCATAGTAGAGCTTCACCCTTGAACCATTTACTCGAGTGTCAAGTAAATGTCCTTGGAGATCAGCTAACTGAAGTGATCCATTATTAAAAACTTCTATAACCCCATCTGGTATGTAATTTTCCAGGAAACAACATCTGTCTGTTATCATACAGAAGCACATAGTCCCCTTGTTAATTTTTATTTTCTTGATGGATTGATCAAAAATTTCTTTTTATTTATTCTGAACTCATTCAGTCTCGATTAATGAAAGACAACGATCCTCTTCTAGTTGCATCAAAGAAATCATCCGCTCCCGGAGACTATCGTGTTCATCCATTCGCTCTTTACTACTAATGCGAAACGTCGGAACTTCAAATTTTGTCGGTAGTATGGGATGCATTCCATACACAAGATAGTATGGAGTTTGCCTAGTTGTAATCTTTTCAGCAGTTCTATATGCCCATAAGACAGATGATAACTTCTGATCCCAATCAGAAGAATGTGTTTCCGTTACTTTATTCAAAATTTTACATAGAATTCCATTTGCCCGCTCCGTAAGCTTATTTGCTTTTGGATTATATGGAGTGGTTTGACGATGTGTAATAGAAAAATATGACAACATGGCTTCTATGGTCTGATTAAGGAAATGGGTTCCCCTATCGCTAACCAATTCTAAGGGACAACCATATCGAGTGATAACGTTTTGGAATAAAAACTTCGCTACAGTCTTAGCATCTTTTTTTATTGTGGCTTCAGCCTCTACCATCTTGGTAGCATAGTCCGTGGCAACGAGTATGTAACGACGACGAGTTTTAATCGTGATCAGTTTAATAGGCCCTACAAAATCTATCCCCCACTTCTCAAATGGTGCTAAGGGAATAACTGGAGTAAGCGGCCAATGTGTTATGAAGCTGGGTTTCCCCATCCTCTGGCATGCATCACATTTTTTAATGAATAATTTAACATCTCTATAGACGGTAGGCCACCAATATTTAGCATTGAAAAAAAAATTTGCAATGTTTTTAAGAGCATAGTGACCCCCCAAATCTTCCTCATGTAATGCACTTATTATAGCGGTTGTCTTGGTTGGTTCTAAACATTGGCGGAGACTATCGTCAACTCCTAATTTATACAATATACTATCTACAATCGTGTAAGGTCCTACCTTAGAAAGAAAAACAGTTTTTTGTTGTTTATTAAAATTTTCAGGATATATCTGGTCCTGTAAAAAATTAATAACGTCCCTATAAATTGATGTTTCTGATTGAATACACATTATATGTTCATCTAGAAATTCATCAAAAATGGGTTCTAATTGATTTTTTGTTTGGAGGCGGGATATATAGTCGACATTTTGATGATCCTTGCCTCTTCTTAGTTCTACTTCATAATTAAATTCATCTAATAATAGTACCCATCTAGCTATTCTACCCGAAAGATCAGGTTCATTCACTAAATGTTTTAATGCGTAATGATCTACGTGAAAAACAAAAGGGTATCCTAAAAGGTAATGTCTAAATTTCTTTACTGAATAAATCATCCCTAGTGCTTCTCGCTCTATAGCGGAGTAGCAAGTTGCCTCCCCACATAGTAAATTGGATAATCTATATTTTGGTCATCTTTCTGACTAACCACTACACCTATCACAAAAGATGATGTGTCTACATATACATGGAACTTTTTAGCCCAATTTGGAGGTCTAACCCCAGTGGCTTCTGCTAATGATTGTTTCAAGTGATCAAAAGCTTGTTGATGGTCCTGTGTCCAATGGTACTCAACAGATTTTTTTAAAAAAACTTGTTAAATGAGTTACTATTATAGCATAATCTTTAATTATCCTCCAATAGTAACCTACATGTCCTAGAAAACCTCTAAGCTCTCTTAAATTGGTTGGTTCTAATAATTCTAAAATCATCTTTATTTTTTCGATGTCGGCTTGTATACCATCCTTCAAAATTTTATGCCCTAAAAGGATGTCTTCCCTCATCCCAAAGTAACACTTAGCTGGATGTAGTTTAAGAGATGTCTCTTGTCATCTTCTCAATGTTTTCTCTAATGCATCTAAATGGTTTTTAGTTGATGAATAGACACAAAAGTCATCCATAAAAATTTCTAAAAACTTTCTTAAAAAATTTTGAAAAATATTTGTCATCATACGTTGGAATGTGGCAGGTGCATTACAAAGACCAAAGGGCATTCACGTATATGTGTACGTCCCCCAATCAGTGGTAAAAGTAGTTTTGGATCTATCTTCCTCTTTTATAAAAACTTGGTTATAACCTGAGAATCCATCTAAAAGACTATAACGTTCATGTTCTGCTACCTGGTCAAGAATAGTATCTGTAAACGGCAGAGGATGACAATCTTTTGTTGTGGCAGCATTTAGTTTCCTAAAATCCTGACAAACTCTAATCTTGCCCGTCTTCTTCTTAGGTACTATAACTATTGGTGACACCCACTCACTGCTTAGAACAAGATATATAATACTTGCTCTAAGACATCTATCTAATTCATCTTTTACTAATAAGGAGTACTTTGGATTCAATCTATATTGGCGTTGCCTAACAGGTATTGTTCTTTGAATGAGATCTATTCTATGTTCACCCCATTTAACTAGTATACCTATTAAATCATCCATCGAACAAGCAAACACATTTTGGTATTTTTGAAGAAGCAATATATACTCTTCATGTTCTTGGTCCGATTGGTGTTTATATAGATTCAAAGTCTTACCTTTATTAATTTCTATTTCTACATAATCTGTTTTATCTACCATCCCCTCGGTCAGACTTGCTCTGGTTCTACCCAGAACTTCTCTCGACTCGGATGTTGTCGGTATGTCTACTTCCTCATCAACCTCATATGAAATTGATCCATGATTCAGCAGGTCTAGCTAACTCCTCACCCCATCTCAAAAGGTGACCCCTTATTGGACTGGCTGTGAGAATACCTGGAAAAAATATCTATTTGGTAGACCAATTTATAATAGCATCTACTTGATATAACCATGGTCTTCCAAATAATATCGAATAAGGTGGTGTATCTACTCGATTTATGACAAGAAAATTCATAACAAATGTCTCTGTCTCTATAACTACGTTACTACCTTTTAGCTCGCCTACTGGTATACATGTAGTCACGTTTGCTAAATGGATTTCGTGATAAGTGATAGGCTGTATCTGGTTTTCTAATCCTAATTCTTTAACCATTGTTTTCATTACTAGGTCGATACTAGATCCTGAGTCTATTAGTATTCTATCTATGGTCTGATCTCCTATGATCGCACTAATCTCTGGAACTCCACAATCTCCTTTATCTACATATTCTACTCTATTACTGTATGCAAGTATTCTTAATGTAAGTAACCTCTCCCCTTCCTCAGTCCCTACTGACTGAAGCCCTTCTTCCTTCGAAGTATAGCTCGAGGAAGATGTAGGTGTCTCACCTTTGTACTTATCTTTTTTCCATGATATGGAAATTCTTTTATGACTTTTTGCTGTCGATGTCTCCATCTGGTCTCTGACCGGAGACTTCTGTCAGATCTCGACCGAAGACCTTGCGTCAAATTTTGACCGAAGGTTTCCTTCACCATCTCGATCGGACCAAAGGCACATTGAATTCAAGGCCCAAGTCTTACTAAAAGCATTGGATTGAGAAAAGTCAAAATGTAAAGTCTCTCTTGTTTTATTTTTTCTTCAAGCGATTGGGAGGACCAATCAATCATGTAATATTTACCAAAATATAAATCAACTAAATCACGCAAATGGGCATGAACTACATTGCCACGCATATTTTTTATAACTCCACCACGTGGATTAAGATCATAATACACACTACACGATTCCTAGAAAGGGCCATCTTCGAAAGCTCTTCTCTCGGATGATTCACCCGAAGAAGATAACACAAGATTTTTGATTCTATCTCTTTGTTGAGGAGATAGATTCTCAAACCACTCTTGATTATATTCTTCGGGCTCCTCACGAGCTCTTCTCCTAGATGGTCTCCCACATGACCTTCCACTTGACCTATCACTTGAAGACATTGTATCAAAGAAAAACTCTAAAAGCTAGAAAGTAGTGGAGAATGAGAGTGAAAGAGTAGTGAAGACTTTTAGATTAGAAGAGTAAGCAATGACAAGAAAGCAATAGATTAATATTAAGCAAGAACAAGCAAGATCAATACCAAGGAAGAGCAATAGCAAGCAAGAGCACTAAACACTAGATTAGGAAAACCTATAAAACTTGAAAGCAAAAGAAGAGGAACAAGAATGCTCACAAAAATGTTGTTTTATTGGCATTGAAGTTTCGCGTGGATTATCCACGCAGAAGTTATCCACGTGTGGATAATCCACACGATATCCATGCTTGGATGTTCCACATGGTTTTTTTCTCTCTCTTCACACGTGAGAGGGTCCTCCACATGGGCTTGCATGCTTCAAATGTCATTCAATATTCTCATAATCTTTTCTAGATTTTATGAGAATATTTTATTGTAGGATTTTACATAAAATATATTTTTTAATATGATGGAATATAAAAAAATCAATTCAAAGATTATTATGGTAGTATTTAATTGTTAAAACTAGTTATATATTGTTATAAATTTTATTTTTCTTGAGATTTGACATAAAGACAAAATCATGAGATAAGAAATAGTACATATTATTATTGAATCTTCCCTAAGGGAGATTATATGCATACTCCAATGCTTACTGCAAACAAGAGATAATTAGTTAAACTGAAGGAATTACAATACCTAATAAAAATATTACTTGAATATATTCTATGTAATCACTTTCTTTTGACAGTAAGAAATAATAAAGACTTTGGGCTCCGAGGTTGTATGGAGAAGATACTTCGTCGTCTGAGTTGGACTATGAAGGCTGTGTGCAAAAAAAAATAGCACAACTCCAATGTCCTTAGTATCATCGCATTTACATCTATTTAGAAGATACATCAAACCAGCCTCCACTCTCCTTCAGGGCATCACAAAAGTCTTTATTTATGTGATTTACATAATTAATTGAACTTAGACAAAAAGAAAATTGACCTCCTAGCTTATCAATCTCTTTGGCAACATACTCATCAAAAACTATATACCTCTCAGAATCCAAAATTAAATCTTTCGGATCAACATGAAATCTTACACAAAGATCCTTATAAAAATCACCTATTAAACTTATATCTAGATCCGATTTTTTTTTAATTTAATGGTTTTATTGAATTTGATGATGACACCTCATAGATGGCATCGACTATGAGGACCAGGTAGAATGGGCAAGTGGCACAGATGCCCTTCAAAGGATGCTATCTGAGAGCAGTAATATGCCGAGTGAGGAGGAGATTTTGGCTTTTCAAAAAAAGTATCCGCCACCTCCCATATATCGTTATTCCAGCTGACCAGCAATCGACCATTATTGCTGGTCACAATTTAGAAGCTGTTGGTGTGATCCAAACTGACGAGGAGGATTTGGTAACTACACCTTCTCACAAAAGTCATTTACTATTTAACATGTAATTGATGATTAGTCTGCTAGTTTGACTAGCACTTGATTATGTGTTGTAGGAAATCGTTGAAGTTGATGCCTTTGCTAGCAGTCATGGAGGATTGAGAGAGAGACAAGGCGGGAGGCAGAAGGATGCCTCGTTGGCTCATTATTTGAAATATTTTTTAAATAACAAAATTTGTATTCTTCATAAAAGGTTTTTTGTGAATGCGAGAATCTTAATCATGGCCATCAAGGCCCTATCTTATTTTGCCCAAGGGCATAAATATCAAAAAATACATATAGAATCATTTTTGTCAAAAGAGATGTTTTTCTTACGTGTCAGAAAATGTTCCTATGAGATCATCTGCACTGGCAATTCTATCAGGATATATAAATCTGAGCAAAAGGCGATCCACTTGATTTTTGGATCCGTATGATAAGAAAAAGCTCCTTCATGACCACACAACAAAAATTGTCCTTAGAGACAATGAAAAAAAATGATTGTACTCTTTTCCACTTAATGTATGTTTGAGAATTTTTAATCACACGCGTTTGATCTTTATTGAATGCCACAAATCTAATTTTGGCTTATAAATTTACATGCTTTTTTGAATCTTTGATATTTAGTTGATCTTGTTGTGTATCGAACTTGAGCTCATCTATAAAACCATTGGAATAACTGAATGATGTAACTATTTTTTGAGGATGTTCCACCATGTTGTGTATTTTGATGAAATGTTGCTCTTGCCTACCAACGTGATTTCTCCATTCCTTGTGAGGACCATATACTCAAACTGCCATACTTTTTTGCAAATAATAATGCATGATGCCTTAGTATGTGCTGCAATATCAAAGATTTATGCATTGGTTAGAAAAATATGCATTGGTTAGAATCTATCAAATGAGAAGAGCCATGAGGAATCCCAAGAATCCCACGAAGCTTGGATGGTGCTCCAAAAAGGATTGGAGGAAGGTGAAAGGCAAATTTTTGCAAAACAATCCCCAAAAGTATGAACAACAACGTAGGGCAGCCGTCGAGAAGCTCTTAAAACATGGCCAACGTCACTTGGGATCGGGAGAAAGGGGCAATCTAGAGAACCAATTTGTAAGTGCAATATTTTTTACTAGGATTCTATTTTTGTAGTGAGATTGTTAATGTTTTTTATTGCTAAACTATAATGTATTGCTAAACTATGTTTTTTTGTTGAATGTAGCTTAGTGATTTTGGAAGACACATGATCATCGCGGAGTACAAACAAGGTTATGATCATGGATATGCCGGCCTTAAGGCTTTTATGGAATCCCATGGATTGTTTCCAATCGTAAACTTCTAACCTTTATTGTTTTGTGATTGTTTACTTTGTGGTTTACAAGTAAGTTTAATCTCAATTTATTAAATCTTTAATTCTATTTCGTAGAGAGGCTCTACAACTTCGAGCGTTTGTGATGTGGAAGAAAATGTGAAAAATTTTTAAGAGCAAATGTGGAAGAGAACGTGGATGAGAGTGAAGGGGAGTTTGAAGATGTGGACACCAACGTACACCTACAAGACGAAGGAGGCGAGGAGGGAGGAAGTGATGATGAGTAGAGGTTTTTAAATTAAATGTAAGGCCTTGTAGAGGGCAATGTAGGAAGGGAGACATTCTCACCTTCCATAATAGTTTGTAGAATTCAATCTTTCACTAGGTTCAAGAAGGAATGCTCCTACAGATCCCACCTTCCTAATGACTTCTACAAACAATGCTCAAGAAAAATGAAATTGATTTGAATCTAGAAACTCACAAAGGTTTCACTTGATTTTGATCCTCTCAATTTGACTTCTAGCCTCACTTTGGACTTCTAGTCACAGTGCTCACACTCTCTCACAAAGATATAATGGAGATAAGATGAGATCCAATAAAAAAAAAACTATCGAATTCTATCAATTTTCACTAGATATGCACAAAAAAATGACAATCTCTCTCCTTCTTCTTGATGGTTCTTCAAGGCCTATTAAAAAAAATTAAAAGGGCTTGAACTCAGCCTCAATTAATTAGATCTCATGACACTAAGTCAAATCTAATTGATGGCAAACAAAATTTGATTCTTTTCCTTGAATTGTCATAAAAAAGCTATCAAATTATTTGGATCTTATGAATAATGAAGATTAAATGCATGTATAGAAGTGTTGGAGGGTTTGCGGATCCCAAGGCAACCCTAACCCTAGTTAATAAGTGAGAGGGATTTGGCACCCTGTGTGTGTAAGTCCAACCCAATGATCACATAGTTATTTGATTAATTAGAAAGTTAATAAAAAGACTTTAGGCCTTTTTGCTGGACTTTTAATGTCGTAAGGCCTAAATGTCAAGTTAGTGAATAAAGCTGGGTTTCCTTCCAATTTGGATGGTTCCCACTTTTTTTTAAAATTGAATAGTTAGGGAGGCAAAAATGGACCAATAGGATTCAAAGGCCAGGGTCCTCCTCTCTACTATAAAAAGATACCAACTCAAGTTTGCTACACATGTACATATCTTCATTTCAATAAAGCAGATTGGTTATCTTGTGAAATGGATTTATGAATGTCCTTGCTCTCTATCACTTTTCCTCCATCTCTCATGTTTTTATTGTGTTTTGCTAATTGTTGGTTCTGATTGATATTGGGATTGCATGTTTTTATACAATGCACCTTCTACGAGTGTCTGACTTTACATTTCAGTTAGATTTAATTCTTTTGCCGACTCGGCCATGCTTTTATTCCCATAGCCATAAAATATGGTTGTGAGGCATTGGGCTTTCACTCGGTAGCCGGTCCAGTACTTGTCGACTCCTTTGGTATTGGCAATCCCGATATGTCTAGATTTTGGAGCTCTCTTATCGGTGACTTGTCGACACTTTCCATTGTAGTTTGGTGGCTTGATTCCGCTTCTTGATATCCTTTATAAGCTTATTATAGCTGGAATCAGTTAGAAGAATTTTCATCGGAATCTTCTAACATAAGACGCCATATGAAACTTTGTGAGTAGCTGCAAGGTATACTTTCCTTGCAAATAAAAAGTTGGGCCTTAATCTCTAACTATTTCAATGCACAAGCAATAATGCAAGTTCCCTAAGTGTTTTATTTCAAAGTGAATAGAAAGCTGATTTTTTACATGTTGAATCGACAATTGATCACTCTAAGTGATTTTTCACAAGTCGAATCAACAATTGATCACTCTAAGTGATTATCAAGTCATCAACATACAAAACAATGGTACAATTCCACTATTGCGGCATGTGTAGTTGGCTTGACTACTTTGTTAACCAAAGTGCAGAACAAAAGGATCAATTCAATTATATCATACATGAGACACTTGCTTGAGAACATACAAAGCTTATTTGAACCTACTATGAAAATAACACTGTTTTAGTGATTTTGGAACAATTCCAAGTCGCATTGTTTTCTTTTATGAGGTCCTATGGTCAAACTTAAGTTCGATTGCACAAATTGGACAAAGACATGTGCTCGAACTTAAGTTCGGGCACATGCTCCTTTGCTTGAGTTCGATGACACCACAAGCATGTACCTAGAGAGGATAAAGAGAAAAATGAATTTGTTCCAAAATCAAGAAATTCTCCCAATATTACTAAAAAAAATGTTAAATTAGAAAAAGTCATCTATGTTGAGTTTAGAGGTATTGCTAATTTTATTGTTACCATCTATGTGTAAGCTAGTGATAGGGCCAATTTTGGCTTAGGAGGCAACTCGAGCTAGTACACTTGTACTTTGATGATTAGGCCAAAACCATTTTGTGATGTGGCTCGAGCTAGTTAGGCTCACTACAAGTGTCAAGCTTAGGTTTGATGAGTGACTAATTTCAAAGTGTTGGCATGAGGTCAAAGGACCAATCAAAAGAGAGATTTTCATGTATATTGTCCAATCAAATTAGAGGAGTCTTAAGTCACTCATCCAATCACATGTAGAGGAGAAGAAAAAGGGGTCCAATCATATTTGAGCCCCCTCTACCACGAGTTCCTACTAGATGGCTTGATACTTTCATTATGTACTTGAGTTTTTGAGAACTAAGTGAGATTTGACAATTCTAGCCTATTTTGCATTCTCTCTCAACTCGAGGATTGTATGTTGGTTTCTCTCTCTATCCAAGAGCAAGACTTTTTCTTAGTTTTTTCTTGCAAAAGTCTCCACACATGTGAAATTATTTGTATGATGGTTTTATGCATGTAGATGTGTGCTCTTGCCTTAGAATTGAGAGATAGATATTGATTATCAATCTACACTTGATCTTAGTGCAATCACAAAGTCTTAGGAGATCATAATCACACTTTCTGGCATTTCCACACATGTGAAATTCAACACCTACAAACCAAGTCTTGTTTCCTGAAACCATGAATCTTTGTGGTTGTTCAATATGTATCTCCTGATCTATATATCCATTTAAGAAGGCACATTTCACATCCATTTTACATAAACTCCAATAAAGCTGGCACCAAAAGAAATGACTATTGTAATGGTATTCATACTTTGCAGCTGGAAAAAAATGTTTTGCCACTAATTTCCAAATTCTCTAAACCTGGTTATGCATTTCACAGAAATAAATGTCACTAACTTCTCAATCATGAATACATAATAAATGTAGTATGTAGATGACAACCATTTTTTATAACTCAAATCCAAAAGTAGAATGAATAGCTCATAAATCAAAAAGCTACTTTCTAGCAAAGTGGTATAAGGCACATCTTTAAACTACTATAAGCAATAAAATAGTCCTGCTAAAACACACTACTTTAAGCAACCAATTTACCTTCCATAGAGCAATGGTGAATAGGGTACATATGATGTTTAGAAGCTCCTTCATCTAATGTGGGTTCGCCTTTCTTGATTGCTTAAAGCATTTTCTTGTCTTTGCATCATCAATTAAATCTTTCCAAAGTTTATTTTTTGAACCGAGTGTCATTGCATGCCCCACAATCCATGTACAATACCTGCCAGAGGTCAATCACACCCATTTTGCCCTGTTAGCATCATAGTGAAAGACATGCTATGAATTGATAATTGCAACTCATTGATATAGCTATGCAAGGATTGTATCAGTTTCTAGAATGCTCTTTGTCTATCATCGAATTGGATTCTCAACTTAGTATATTCGATAAATTTGAAGGAAATACACAATTTTCTAAAAAAGTAATGAGCCATTGTGATTACACACGTGTGTAATTTAGAATGTGAGTAGTATACATTTCATGGACGTTTTAGGCAAGTTTGTTGATAATTGTAGTCATGGAAGCTTGTAATTATAAGATCCTTGAACAAATGCCCCAATTTAAGCTTAATACTTTTATAGATAGTCTTTAAAAAGAAAACATTTTTTAGTTTTTAAATAACCTTTTGAATGTGTATGTTTGACAAATTTGCATATCCAAATGACGAGATTTAAACATCTTGGAGTTTTTGTGGATCATATGGTCTTTTTGAGTTATAAGAGAGAAGTTTTGCTTGGTCTTCAATCACATAGACTATTTAAATCAAGAATAAGTTATGGGTTGTTGAAAATAGTGTATAGTAATATTAGTACCTAGGATAAGTTGATGGCTACACGTTCTATAGGAAGGAAAAACTTGTTAATTGGATACCTTGTAATAGAACTCTTTAACGATAGAACTTATGATATTCATTTTAAGAGAATATTTTAGATAAGAATTTCCATCAAATTTTTTTCACATATTGCACAAATGCATACCAGCACTCAACCATGAGAAATTCGTGGTGGGGAAATATCATGGTTGCTATGCAGAGAAATAGTTTATAGTCTTCACCAACAAATCATATCTACAAATAGCTGTACAACATCATGGTAACATAAATGATATTTATCTTTATCAACTGTTCCCATGATTAGAACCAGGAAAACTTTGAACATTTTCTGGTAACATGTTTTCATGGCAGAATTAGTTGCACTGACAAAGCATAGATGTCTTTTTATTATAGTCAATGAACTCCATAGAATTTTTAGCATCACACTAAGCACAACGGACCATAAAAGATAAAACAAATATAGCAGTCTGCAGCTCAGAATACCAAAAGAAGATCAAGTGCAGGCAGTAGCTGATCCCCTACGAAGAATAGCAATCAGTGTGCTATAAAGAACCTAGAAAAAAACCAGATTATAAGCCATAAATGAATGTCTTAACATTCTATTTGTACTCTGTTGGAATTAAAGCTGAATTCCTAATTTGAAAAGGAAGTTCAAGAGAAGGATAACAGCTCCTAAAAGGAGTACTCCATTTCTCCATAAAATCCTTGTATGTGTGCATGCGTACATGTACTGTGTGTGCATGAGAGAGAGAGAGAGAGAGAGAGAGAGGCCTATTTGATACCGATCAGCCGAGTACAATGCTGAATATAAAATATTCTAAGCAATGATCAAGTGAACCAATATGTAACTTACCTTCCTCGAGTAATTGCAACGTTCAACCGTCATTGGTCAGCCAAGAATCCAATATTGCCTTCTTTATTAGCACGAACTGTGGAGAATATTATAATATCCTTTTCTTTTCCTTGAAATCCATCAATTGTCTTGACTTCAATATCCATGTTCTGGATCTCAGAATGGCAGGTTTCCAAGACATTTTCCAAAGCCAACACTTGACCTTTGTACGGTGATATTACTCCAATACTAGGTGTTTTCATCTTACAAGCTGTGCACATCGAACATCAACCACAGAATCCAGATCAATTGTTATGTAAGCCCACTAATAGAAGCTGCCAGAAAATGGACAATGATCTATCAGCTACAGAATCCAGATCAATTGTTGTGCAAGCCCATCAATAAAGGTTGCCATAAAAAGAATAGCTAAACTAGCAAAGAATCCAGGAAATTCTACTGAAACACATTCAATGCACACTGTTCAAGTATAAGTAGGACTTAAATTTTGCCATCACAGTTACCCACCAT
Organism: Diphasiastrum complanatum; assembly: GCA_029204225.1. Lineage (NCBI taxonomy): Eukaryota > Viridiplantae > Streptophyta > Lycopodiopsida > Lycopodiales > Lycopodiaceae > Diphasiastrum > Diphasiastrum complanatum. Next base: position 37,510 of record MU831785.1, read on the forward strand.
CATGTATCCTTGTCAGCAAACTTAAAACCACATGCACCTCAACAGGATTTTCTCCAGCTTTTGTCACACCCACCATCCTTTTCCTCCCTCCCATCACGTGTATCTATAAAAACATAAGGCCCAAAAAGAGTTTGTTGCAGCTCTTTACAACTCTGCGAGGTGACATAATAACCGTCCTTGACTTGGCCATCATAAAAGTACCTGCTTGGGAAAGAGCTTATCGCAGGGTACATGCGATACTGAATATTCAGAAGATCGTGTGGATGCTTCAGAGTAACAAGTCTTTCAAAAAGGCTACGGTCATAGTTGCATCGTTTTGCAAGCTGGTATGATTTCAACAAATTTTAGAAAGATATCATTTCATGTTGAAGCAGCGAAGGGAATTGCAGAAGGCTATTTACATAACAAGATCCACTACAGGCACTCTAAAAGATTTGATGTACAAAACTGATAAAAAAAACATCCATCTAAAACATAAAACTCTCACTGTAAGCACAAATACGTGGAAGACACAAACCACTCTATCAAAGCTTTTGCGCTAGTAAAAGATTCAAGATTTTTTATATACCTCACTAAAAACTGTGGCAGGAAGCTATTTTTGGTCCCCAACAAGAATGGCCCTCCTTAAACCATCCATTTGAGTAACTATAGCTGTCTCAGCTTCAACGAGTTGGGAAGCCTCGTCAATGACAAGGACCTGAAATGGCCCTGAATCTTTGATGCTAGGACGCCCCGCTGAGGAAACTGTGCTAAATACAATATGAGCGTTCTCAAGGCACTTTTTTTTCAGTTGCTGTTCGTTTTTAGAAATTTTCAAATGTGATATGAAATCCAATATGGATTTCAGGATTGTGACCAATCTTTTCCTGTAATCGACAAACAATGCTATGGAAAACATATCCTTTACGCTGCCATCTGGCGTGACAGATTGATAAGGGCAATCATATGCTTTTTTTGGCTTGAAGTGCGAGTAGCACTTTGAGGCCTCCTCCTCGCTGAACTCCATCTCAGCAAACTCCAAAAAGATTTTGGCAAAAGTGGCAACTTGTACAATTTGATGAAGCTTATCAGGAGGGAGAAGTTTGGTTGGAAGGTGATTGGACATAGTCCAACAAAGATCCATCAGTTTTGGCATTAGTCTTTGTATCTTTTCTCTGCAGAATTGTGCTAACTTCAAAGGATGGTATCCTTTTTTACCAGAATGAAAGTTGCTCATATATTTTTCATATTCATTAAGAGCTGAAGTCATGAATTGTACAATCATATTAACAGTACTCTTGTAATCATCTAAGATAAAAAGAACATCAAGCAAACTTTGTGCTCGAAACTCCAGAAAAATATTGTTCAATGTCGGGTCTCCATCTAAAGAAAGCCGATCTTCACTACCAACGAGAAGTACATCCCCCATTTGCAATGGTTTAATAGATGACAAACCTTGGCAGCAATGTGAAAATTGAATTTCCTCTGTAGGAGATGCTTCATCAAAAAACCGAATAAATTTTTCGGCAATATCACATATTGCTATATTTGTTGGAGCACAAACTAGTGTGCGTATGTTAAAGCACCCAAGAATTGATATCAATGAAATCAGCATTGATGTTTTCCCAGTACCAGGAGGGCCCTGGATGAGCCTCACTAAGGGTGGTTCATGGCATAGCAATCCACAAACTGCATTCTGTATAGTTTTCGCTTGAGATTTGTTCAAATTTCTTAGTTTGCAATATATCTTTATTTCATTGCTAATATCTGTTGGCTTTGAGAGAGCTGAGGCAGATCTCTACGCCCAACGGCCAGAAACAACATAAGAGTTGTTAGTCAAGACTCAGGAGATAAGTTAATGGACTAAAACCTTAATTATATGAAATCGCCAAATCAATCTGTAAAGCAAGATGCGATCTTCCTACACTTGGATCTCAAATATAATTTCAACCAGTCATCTTACCGCTGCAGAGTAAGGTTCCTCAAAGCGGGCACTTAATTCCTCCACTGTAGAATAGAACGTCTCTTTCATCAAAGACAAGGCTCCATGTCCTTGCACGAAAGCTACATCAAGAGCCATATCAAGAGCCCTCGATATTCTTAGTCCTGTGGCGAGATTCTGGATTTTAAAAGCATGCCATTTTTACTTGAATTCTGCAGGATCTTGTGCCTGTTGCTGCTCGTAGCTGCATAGATCTTTACTCTGAAGGAACTCCCCCCATTGGAGCCTATAGCACTGCCTTGGATAACTGCTAGGATAGACTGCTCCTCATTGCTCATTAAGCTATGAACAGTCTGTGGCATTGGACTTGTTAGAAGAACGACATGAGAAGGCCTAGCGTCAAGCACCATCAGAGAGGAGTTATCCTTCCACTCGGCTATCTTCAAGTGCATGACAAATTTCTTAAAAAGATTGCTGTGATTGCCCTTCTTTTCCAGAGTCACTGTTGCATGTGGAAGACGGCTGAAATTTGGAGCTTCCAGGCCCTGTTGGAGTTGTGCTCTCGTCTCCCCTAATAAAGGCCACCTGAAACTTTCTACATACTGCTCCACAGAAGAAAAAGTGGATGGAATCTTCTTCACCTGAATATAATAGCAGCTTGTTTTTTTTAAGATTTGCATTCAAATTGAGCTAGAATTGGTTGATCCAAAGAGCAAGAAAATTTCTCCACAATTATTGCAATGCTTACAACATTGAGTTTAAGTTATCAAGCGCGAAATTGAACAGACCCTTGCAGTAGTGCTCAGAATGCTTCCATATTTCAAAACGTGTAGATATTCTTATAGCTCAGTAAACTGCCTGATCATAGGCCTTCTGAGAGTTATATAAAGATATACTCGTGCAGCTACTAATGGCTTGGTGGACATACCTTATTGACGTAAAGGTTTTTACTAAATATATTTTGATTTGTCCACTTCAGGACATGCGCTTCCGAAAAAGTAGTGTTCTCAGAGTTCGGTTTCTTGAGATTGTTTCTACTCAGATCAAAATCAGGTCGAATCCTGATCGTTTTCCCGTCTCCTGTAAATTTGCCAATGAACTCTCTTTTATCCTTAACCATTAAATAATAGAAGATAAAAAGAAGGAATCTGTCTTTTTTTCTTTGCTTTCCTTGCACCATCCCATCACTTCACATCTTTGTGTAAAGGGAAATCTCCCACCATGATGAGACCCTTCCGATATTTGCATGTGTTTTGGGTTTATATAGTTTGATATAGTGCATTCTGCATTCTTGTTGGGCAATGGGTATCATATGTCACCACACAGGTACTAAATAGCCCAGGGCCCACCCAAGTCTCATTTCAGGTGGCGTCCACAATTTTACTTTTTGAATCTTAATTATGATACTCTAAGTCCTTGCACAGCCTTTTGCTGCCAAGTACAAGAAGATGCCTATCCAACGGTGCACATTCAGTGAGAGAATGGGACTGCCACTCTCTCACCTAATTTGCACCGTTGGATGGTGTGTGTGGAACAACTAAACTAAGGAAATCTACTTGCTTTCTATTTTTGAGCTGCAATAAGAAGGTTACAGCCAATGGCTGGGAAAGAACAAATTAACATCAAACTTATTAAGCTTGTTCTCCATGGACTTTTCACAAACTCATGGGCCAAAAGCCTACTCCGAGGAGGCTTAAATATCAATACAAAATAGTGAGCATGTTTGCAAACTTGCTTTATCTTTTGTCATTAACATTCTCACTTTACTTGATGCAAGAACCAATATCAAAACCTTTTCACTAGGGCCGTTAATTGATGTTTGCTAGCTTGCTTTATACTTAGCCTGATTGTATGTACCATCAAACACCTGCTTTGGAAGAAGTCTGATGCAAATACATGAGTGGAAAGAGGGGGAGGGGATGTAGAATTTGTTAGTGGATTCATCGTATGTATATTCACATAAATGCTAAACCACAGGTGATGGAACACCGTGTTGTAACTCATGTGGAAGAACCATAAAGCAATAATCAACCCAACCGATGACGTAAGAGATGACTAGGTTTGTGCTAGAGGAATGGAAAAGAACCAACATAGAAATTTAGAGCCTAAATGATGAAAGGAGAAGAAGAATCTCAGAATTAGATTAACTAATGAACTGACTAGTATAAACAAGGAGCGTGATACCAAGAGGTAGAAGTACATTGTACTCAAAGATACTAGTGATAGGGCTAGGAGGCAAATACGCCATGAAGAAGGGTACATGGGACATGAGAAAAGTTATGGCCAACACCAAAGTAGAATTAGTAGCAAATAAGACTATTGCCACCATGTTAGCAAGACAAATGCATAAATATCAGAAAAAAGAGACAACATGCGGAGCGTCCATACCGTAAAAATTTCGTAACCCTCTACTTGCTTATCCTGTACACTGGAAAGATATTTTATCAGATAGCTTGTTCTATAAGAACTTTGATGCCTACAATCTGTATTTACCTCTAGTTGAGTTTTCCCTTGATGACCAACCTCTTGAGTTATGGCCATCCACTAGCTCACATGTCATATTCACATGGCCACTCATCTTGGTAGTAGAACTATAAAGATGCTTATGATAGTTTATATAGGTTCTCAGTTACTGTTGCGCACCACAAGGATGGTGTCATTAGATTGGCCAAATGGTGGTACAACCCTAATGAGCCAATGGAGCTAGGGGCTGATCTAGTCCTCTACTAGAGAATATGCAATAGAACCTCTAGGGAATGCAAGACACTAAAAAAAAATGTCCCATTCTTAGTTTTTAGAGGGAGTAGATATAGCCCACCCCAATTACATAGGGGAGTTGAAAAACAGAAGTACAAAAATGTGCAAGAATGCATTGTGACACCCACCTCGCAATTATACATCATACCTAGACATGAAATGTTTGAGCATTTGCTGCAAGACTTAGTTTTCCATGCGTACATTCATTGCACTTCTGCATATACTCTGAGTTGCATAGGGCATGAGTGTTTGATTAGTGTGAAAAATGACAAATTCTAGCTTAATTATATGTAATTTTTTGATGTACTTTGTAAATCACACGTGCGAAACCAATTTGCCATGTGTGTAGACTAGCCTAGATAGGTTAGATCATGATTATAGGGAGTAGTTAGGTTGTTTAGTCAAGTTTTTAAATCATAGGACCAAACTCCTCAAATCATGGAGGTAGTTGGTCAACCTAACCCTCAAATTGGCATGAATCTAGGGTTAGGTAAGATTGACATATTAGGGCAAAAAATGTCAATTAGTCTCCTTATTACATGTACTTTCACCTAACTAGAAAGGAGAGGAGCCCTAATGTACATACAATCTATCATTCCATAGTGAGGAGATAGAATTCTGAGAGCGAATTGGCAATCTTGAGTTTTTCCTACATTTGTCTGGTGTTTTTGTGAATGCTTTGTAAACTAAACTTGATCACACTCATTCTCTGATAGCATGCCATACTAGAGGCCGTACTAGACACCTGTGCGGTCCGACTTCCATGTTTGATCATTGTATTCGATTGCTCTTGATTGTGTGATCCTAAATTGCTAATCTAGATCAAGAAATTGATGACTAGTTTGCAATATATTGGTGTATCAATCAATCGATCACTCTTGGAGCCTTTTGTAGGCTCATTTATGTTCCTTAGTATTGTACTTTAACATGGTATCAGATCCAAGTACAAGAGGATAATTGATGATTGAAGCACAATCCATTTTTAGCAAGTTTGTTGCTAGAAAACTAGTCTTGTGAGGGTGAGTTCAAATTAAATCTTAGTGTGCAGATTTGGGATCCAAAATTGGTGAGGGTCAGCAGCCATACTATTCACATGTGTGGAAGCCTCCTGTAGTGGGTTTCTTTCCTTGACTATCCTCAACCCAAGATCTAATCAATCTAGCATCGAGGAGATGAATTTAGTTGTCACACGTACATTCGTTCCCATGAGAGCGATATCATAGTTCAGATTCCAGCATAAATGGAAGATTCACATCTAACTCTACCATCCACTAAACCTAAGCATTACTTTTCCAAGCTGCTCCGGCATGGAGGAGTACTTCATTAGATTCTTCAAATCCAACACAAAAAAGTGACTCTTGATGAACTTCTGGTTCAGCTTGAGTTAACTTTTGTGCTAATACTTCTTTTGCATTTGGCACCAACTTCAAGAACTCTCCCAACGAAATATTGATCTTACTAGACAAAATATTCATGAGCAGTTTTGTTTGCGGTGCTTCCGATTCGGTCATCTTGAAGGGTTCTTCATGATGATACAACTGAGCATTCATATTTGTTCGTGAATTTTCTGGTGGCTGCAATGGTGAAGAACGAACTTTGACTGTTGCTCTAGCAGCTTCAAGCTTCTCTTCTTCTTGCAAATGTTTAATCCACTGCCTCATATGTTGATATCTTTTTTTTTTTGCATGAAGATTTGGAGAGTCTTTAGATGCTATTGGTATATCAGTTAATGGTATAGAATCAGCAGGTACTAGATCTGCTACGGGTTCTTTCTGCTTCTGTGCTCTAGTGACCACCATCAAGGGTACACTTGGTTTATTCTAAGCTACTGGTCTTTGCTTGATTATTATCAAATTTACAAGAGCTGTAGCCGGTGGTGGCTTCGGTTTTGCTAGAAATTCCTTATAGCAATGCCCATAACCACAGTCACGACAGAATGGTACAAATTTTTCTTTATTTGGACATTCTGCAACTCTGTGATTTTCTCCACATGTAAAGCATCCAGGTGGTGCTCTGGTCCAGTTTCTAGATGCTTGTTGTTGTGCAGCAGCATAAATAACATATTGTTATGAAGATCCATCTTCTTGATCATTACCATTGTTCCATTGCTCGGCACTTTTGGGTTTTGGTTCCATCAAATCATTCCGAGTATCCAAGAGCAGATTGACGAGGTCTAGCTACCGGATTTCCTCCATAATGTGGTTCTCGATATTCCTTCTGGACATACCATTGCTAAATTGAAATTGCAAAAAGCAGTCTTATAATCAGGCGAATTACACAAATGGCATATACTGATTTCCATTCATTTCTTCAATTGAGGACACTCATTCACTGTGTGATTTCATGTACAAATAGAACAGGAGACATTTTCCCTAGTAGGAAAAGTCTTTGCAAACTTCTCAGGTTTTTTGTTCGCTTCTCCATGGAAATCTTCCAATGCTTTGATCTTCTCATCAAATTGCGACTGCAACTTTTCTATCTGTTTCTGCTGGTTCTTCCTGAGTTTCTCGAACTCATTGAGCATCATTTCTGCATTAGTGTTGGCATTCATTGATGCAATAGTGGTGGATGTTGTAGTGGTCTGCCCTACTGTATAAGGAAACATACTGATATTCGGCTCATCATCTGAATCTTCATCTCCCTCCCGAATTGCATCATCCATAGCATTTTGCAAAAGTGCGTACTCGTTATGGCGTTTCAGCTCACGTTTGATCCCATGGCATTTTCGATGGTTCGCACTCAGATCTGAGGCGTTTTACCCATTCAATGTAATCTCGAACCATTTTTCGCTTTCCCATTTTAATTTTACTTAAAAGTAGAAAAGGGTCTTCCATAAACTTCCGAGGTTTGAATCGTGTGATAAGGGCTCGTTTAATAGTTTCTCAATCTGTACGCTCAGTTTCATCTTGATTATATTTGAATCTTGTGCTGCGCCTGTTAAGGCCATAGCAAAAAACTTAAGTTTATCCTAGGGAAAAACTTCGCCATAGACTTCACAAGATTCAGAATAGATCTAAAAATTTAATTGGATCTGTTAATCCATTGTAGTTGGATAGATCCAAATGGGGTGCTCTTCTAACAATGATTGGATTGACTTCTTGAGGCATCTCCAAGGGCAACCATCTTTACAGATTAAATCAAGCAGACAATGAGATCTCAGATTAGATCTGCTAGATTTCTGCCACTTTTTTTGCAAGAACCAATATCAAAAACTTTTAACTAGGGCAGTTAATTGATGTTTTCTAGTTTGCTTTCTCCTCTATCATTCCCATTCTCACTTTACTTGATGCAAAACTTGATCTTAGTTTGGACTGAGATCCGTGGGTTGATGCAAGGAAGGAAATTCAGGCTAACAATATATTCTTTTGAGTGAATCTCCGGTTGAGATTTTGGATGTGAAATAGCACTCTTTGATAAGTATTCTCTCTTAGAGGATAACCAAGTTACAGGATTCTCGGTTATGAAATTGTTGTCTACAGATCAGGAGTTATTTGTAGAGATATGCTATGTAATGAATCTTTGTGGGATCATTAGAACCTTTTGTACAAACTTCTAATCCTGTGGATCTACAAAGTGTTCCATGAACTAAGTTTATTTGCATGCATAAACTAGTTGTTGGTACATAGGCATATTGATGAGAATTGTGTTTAAGACAGTTTCTCGCTGGGTTATAGTAATTTTTCATTGAGAATTGCTTATTGACCTAGAATTGATTTAGAATCAGATTAAATGTGGTGTTTTGGTACCACACCAAGACATTTAAACATTTTCTAAATCTGATACAGCTAATCGAGTCAGAAGCGTTACTTCTGAGTTAGTTGTGGAAAATCAACAATAGAAATCTTATTTATGGATGTTATTGTTGAAATGTATTGCTTATTACAGATGGGTGTGCATACAATACATGAAAGCTTTTGGGCTATCTCTTTCCATTCGGAAAGGATGGAATGCTATCCCGAAAGACTCAGAGTTGGATAGTTGTTTGCCAAAAGTTAGAACTTCTCGTAATGAGGTTCCAGTAAATCTTAAGTTATTCTAGATTAGAACTTAAGAGGAAAATCTAGACGTATTCTAGATTAAGACCCTAACTTTGGAATGACACTTTGTGCCATGTATAAAGTAAGGGCGTTTTTTAGATTACAATCCTTATATTGGCAGCATGTGTGAGTTGTAAAAGTCTGAAACTTTCCAGATGGAAAGGACTTTGTGAACAACTAGTGTGTCTTTTAAGAATTGTAATGCAATCTCATAATGTATTCTTATGATATGGTATGGTTTCGGGAATCTGGAGAGTTGGGATTGTTGAATCTTAACTCAGATTCTAGGACATACCTAATCCATAAGAAAGGATTGTGATTGGTAGATTACCCCGGATGAATAAACAAGATAGTGGGATTTTGGTAATGACTGGCCATCTTACCAAATCGACTATGTTTATTTGGGTAAAGACCAAGTAATTATTTGAGTATCTGTTTTGGCTTTACGGATTACCAAAGTGACATTATGAACTTTCGTGATTCGAAGTACATTGTTCGCTTTTGGTGGCCATATTTGCTAAACTGGAGATGACTCTGAACTTAAAGTTCTTCTAATCATTGGTAGTTAGCTTCTTTTATTTGAGTATAGGACAAGAATCCGATGAATTATGATTGACGAATCATAGTTCAGATTCTAGTTATACTTGATCGGTTAAAAGAAGGATTACCTACAAGATCAGAAGATCAATTAAGATATCTATTTATATTTGCTCCTCGGACAGGTAATCACCTTGATGGAGATTGGGTTATAGTAAGCATTTGGCTACCGGTTATAGCCCGTGTGTGCTTACGTATAATTTTAAATCTATATCATCCATTGTGGTTGAGACTCGGTTGATCAAGTTTCAAAAAGTATCGGATTTCCTACTTGATATGTAGGAAATGCTACGGTTTGCACGTGAGAGGATGGGGACCGACATTATGCAAATCTGAAAAGATCACCAAGAGACTTCCAAGTGGGGGATTGGGTATTTTTTGAGAATCTTGATGGATTCAAGTGTAATGAGTATCGACTAGCATTACTAATCGTCTCCTAGATATAGAGGACCGTTTAAGATCTTGAAAAAGATTGGATCCTTAGCTTACCAATCGGAACTCCCGAATGGATCTCAAGTGCATCTCATATTTCACATAAGCCGTCTCTGAAAGAGTCTACGTGAAGAAGAGCATCTTGGATCTGGAGATCAGTTGGACCTGTTGGATGAATCATCGGGTGTATCTCGTCTTGAACCCGAAAAGATCTTGGATACAAGAACTAAACGATTGAGAAATCGTATAGTTACTGAGTAATTGGTTTGATGGAAGGGATGTACAGATGATGATGATTCCTGGTAACAGAAAGGAAGCTTAAGGAGGAAATTTTCCAGTTTTAAGTTCTAAGGACAGAACTTCAATAAGGGGGGAAGAATGTCATGCCCATGACTGGTCTCGGGTAGCGTGTCCACGCTAGGGACCGGTAGACCAACAACCCATAAGTTAATTGTGACTATAAGGGAATTGGGGCCCTTACGTGTACATGGTCATAATTAATGGTTGTAGGCCTAATACACTTGATGGTGGATTTGTATGGGTCTATCAGTGAGTCATTAGGGAACTGGATGACGTGGCCCAGATAGGCTGCAGAGGTGTCCAGTGCACTACTAGTGGTGCATGGGCCCCAAACCTAGATCGAATGGATCTAGCCCCCGAGCTATGGATCAATCACTCATTGAGGAATGAGGCATCACACCAGCAGCATCTTGCCATCGGTCATGCTATCAAGCATCAATAGCTACCAAATCTGCTAAAACAATGAAAATCTGCCCAAAAAATCGATGAAAGTGATGGGTTACTGCTGAAAATGAGATGGTAGTAGGGCGTTGGGCTGTCCACCATCAGGTTCCCTTGTGTTGCTTGTATTTGGCATGCTTAGAATAGGATCCTTGAATTGAGGATTTTATAGGGGGGGGAGGGGTACAAGGGTACAAGGGGGGGGGGGGCATGTACTCCCATCCCCCTCCCCCCTTTTTTTTCAAATCTTTTTTTCAAAATGGGGGCCCAAGGAAATATTGGGCCCCCTTTTCACTCATTCTAAGCTTAAAAAGTTGAATTTGAAGGGCTTGAAAAAATAGATGTTATATTGGATTTAAATTTTTTGGCTACATTATAAATTAGGTGTCCTTGCTATATTATCTTAGGCCTTAAGTGAAGCCTACTAAAATAGAAGTTAACCTATGATAAACCCAGGGTGAACTGCCACATAGGATGATTAATGAGTTAATTAATCCTAATTAGCAAACATGTTTAGGCAGGGAAGAGGCCCTTTTTGAGCTCAAAAAGGGCCCTAATGCTGACATCTACAAGAAGGTCCACTTGCTTGCATCAGCAACTTGATTTGATCCTGCTCCTCTTTGGTCATGCTTTTGAACTGCATCTTCATGTGGATTGTGGTAGAAGAAGTCTCTTCCTTCACCTGCACAGGACTTTGCTTTAATTCAGCTTTCTGGCATCTTCAAAGAGCTAGCTTTGATCATTGTTTTCTTGATTAGTTGCTTGTTTCAGCAACTTGATTAAACTTTTGTTTGTTCTGCACAAGAGATAATTGCCATTTATGTCTTCATCATGGATTTTCTTTGATGTCCAGTGTTATTGTCTCGCACATCAACCTGAGGAGATGAAATGGAGGACTGGGGCTTGACTCTGACATCTTCCTGTTCTTTAGCGCAGTAGCGGAGAGACTATATTTTGAGGCAGCAAGTCTAGATACATAACTTCTTTCTATTTTGATTCAGATAGAGAGGATCAGGCTCTTGGAACTTTGGTAGACTAAAACAACTGCAAGCAGACAGATCATTGATACAATAGATCATTCAAGAACATGGCTGTTACAACGATGTGTTCCTGTTAAGTAGTGTTGTAGTCATCAGTAGGAAGACGTGGATGCTGCAGGTATCATCAAACATAGAGGAGGCTCGCGCGTGGAGGCAGATTTAGCGATTGTGAAAAAACAGATTAGTTGAAGGCGTAGTTCACTAGATCGCTAGAGAAGAAGGATAGATCGCTGATGGTAGGCTCTGATATTATGATGTATTTCAGAGAATTCATGTAGTAGAGGACATAATAGAGAGATAGCATAGGAGAGAGAAAGAGCAATAGAGAAAGAGCACGAGAGATGTAATTAACTACATTCTTATTAACTGATTATAGAGAAGGGCAAACTGCCCATTACATAGAGACGATGAGGAGGCGACGTTCCGAGGGAATGCATCCTTTCATGAACCAAGCTTGTCCACTTATTATTAGACCATTTAACTTTAGTGTGAACATGAACATTAGTTATTTTAACATGCAATTTCTCACAAGAACCAACTCTGAACGCCCAGCCAAAAATTGAAAAAACTCTTGCTCTTACCTTTTCTTCCTCTGGTTTAAGTCTATTTTTCTGCATTTTTGATCCAGCTCCATCTCTCTTTGCCCTCTTCTTCAGTTTTACCATAGAGAGAGGTTTCCATTGCCATTCTGTCCATCGATTGAGGCCATTAATATCATTGCTTGAAGCCAGCATGCACCGTAAACTATACAACATAACCTCTCCATATAAGAAATCAATGGGATACAATACAATCATCCAATTAACAATGTGCCTCATGCAATATGTAAAGAAAAGAAAATTCTAAAACTTTGCTGACATGGGCTTCTTATATATTGTAATCAGGGTTCATTACAATTGTGATTCTCTGTAGGTTATATTGTGATTATGGTTTATACTAGTTGCAGTTCTTTGTAGATTGAACAATGTTATAGGGCGCATTTTAGTTAGTGTGTTTTGTAATTCGGGTGTATTGTTGTGTGTGCAATCAACAATGTAGTCCGTGCAACTGGGATTCTTCATAACTTTTCTTATAAATATTATGTTGTGAGATGGAAAGATATGCATATACATGTACATAAAGCAACACTACGTACTTGAAGATAACACATTTCCATTATTATATAGAATTTTGTGGGGTGGAAGGTCCTGCCCCCAGGGCCTTCCATGCTGGGAGGACCCTTGCCCGAGGGCGGGAGCCCAAGGGCAGGGCCCGACCTGCACGGAAGGGCCCGAGGGGATGGGGCCTTCCCCTGCGTAATGGCATGTCTGAGATTTTTTTTTTTCTCTCTGTCAAAATTGTTATTGGTTGATGCGTTTATGCAAGAAGCAGAATTCTGGACAAAACTACTGCTTACTTCAGATGCAAGCAAATTCCACCTCTAGAGGTGCATCAGAAATACAAAGAAAAATCGAAGACTTGGCATTACGTCAACATGAGCGTCTTTTGTACGGTAATCAGCTCATTGCAATTGCAATTCTCTATGGGTTGTATTGTAGTCATGGTCTACTGTAGTTGGAGTGCATTAACACTCACATTATAACATAAATGATTCATTATTCAATAAATAAAATGTACACCAATAAAAAAATTAAAAGCCTTGACAAAATTGGACTCTCATTGTCTCAAATGAAGCATTAGCTTTGATATATCACTTGAAACTACTTAGTGAAGGAAAGAAACTCAAATTCACATCTTAATCCAACATTTTCACTGCTGAATATCAAGTATTCTGTTAGTGCTCTTCGTAGCTCGTCTCTATTTCTAAAAGCCTGCATATCTTGTTCTCTTTAGAATCAATGTCTTTGTTATCTATAAATATATTGTGAAAAATACAACATGCTCTCACGAGCAAAGAAATTCAACATCCAATAGGCTTGGTGTTGCGAGCTCACACCAAGTACCTTTCAAGATCATGAAGTACCCCATCCATTGTTGTCAAGCTCATGGTCATCACCCTTAATTCATTTGCATGACCAAAAAACTTTTCTCCATTGCTTATTCCTCTATTCTTTACCAATGCATCATTCTCCTGAAATTCAAGATCCTAAGAGGATATCCCCTCTCATTGTAGGAAGCCATGTACATTGCTTTTGGCCCAAAAGGCCAAATCTCTATAAGTTACTCACAAAAACCTTACTTTTCTAGACATAAATCATTAATTGGAAGGGGGGAAACAAAGTGAAGTTTTATAATTATGTTTGGTACTCCTAGATTTATGGTAAAGTCCAACTTGCTTGAAAAGATACAAAGTGCTAGGGTGGCTTATTTTTATTGCATTTGTAGGGCAAGAAGCCCTAATTTATTATTTGACAAAAAGGTCAATGTATCAAAGTTTTGTGATATGTTAAGTAGAAAATTTTGTGCTGAATCAAGAATAGTTCACCTTTGTTATTGAGTCATAATGGTGACAAATTAGATAAATCAAGAAATCAAATATTAAAAAGTACTCATGAAATGGAAGATCTAGATAAGCACAAATGCTAGAGAATGCATCAACTCCTCAGCAATTGTCAATGAGGCAAAGTGACTTGTGAATTCGATGAGCATCAATATGCTATCAAACAAAATCTACAGATTACATCAAGTAGAAAGGCAAGCAAATTTATACATCAAGAGAGGTAGATTGACAAACAGAACATTAAATTATATGTTTCTGATGGCATTGAAAGAATACATTTTCATCTAATTGGATAGGTCTATATATCCTTGCCATCTTTTTTTCCTTTTCCAATATCTATTGCATTTTGTTGTCATGGAGGAATTCTCTCCTTACAAATGGATCCAAAAGGTAAGCATTCTTGTTTTCTTGACATAGTTTTGTATAAGTTGCATGTAAGTAAAATGAGCGGATTGGAGAAATAGTATTATCAGGTCCATACCATAAAACCTTAAGTGCAATTGAGCATTCAACAAAAAATTATTCAATGTGTGGTTTAATGAGCTTAGGGCCACGCCTTGAGCATTGAACTTCAAATGGGCAACACATATCTCATGGTTTTTGAAAACTTTGAGATAATTACCAAGGTCATTGTCATTGTTAAATTTGCCCGAGTATACTCAAAAGCCACCGCATCAAGTGGAAAATTCGTCGATAAGAAGGGCCTCCTGAAAATATGAAGATTAAAATGTTAGCCCTTATGATGATCTTCTTTGTGCAATGTGTAAGTGCTTTGTACTCGACCTCACTAGATGACAATGAGATAGTGGCGTGTTTCTTTGACATCCATGATATAGCTCCATCACCTATGACAATACAAAAAGCACTTATGGATTTTCTATCCATTGTATCTCCAACATTGTCTGAATCTGAAAATCCAAACAAGTTAGATGATGATCCCTCATACAATATGCCAAAATCTCGAGTTCCCATGATATACCTCAAAGCTCGTTTTCCTAGCTTCCAATGCTCTTCACTAGGATCTTGCATGAATTGACTCAATCTTCCAACACAATAGCTTAGATCTGGTCTAGTAATGGCTAGATAGATGAGTGAACCAACTAGCTTCCTATAGAGAGTAATGTCCTCGAAGGATCTTTCACTACCTCTTATAGTTAGCTTTACATGAGACTCCATTGGTGTATCACAAGATTTTGCATCTACCATAAGAAATATTTTTAGAATAGAGTTAGAATACTCTCTTGAAAAATGAAAGTAGATTGAGAAGATCTAATGACTTCTATTTCTAAAATGTAATGCAAGTGACCAAGATCATGCACCTCAAATTCCTTCTTAAGAGCACTCTTGATATCCTCCACATCTTGGTTGTCTCCACCACTCAAGATGATATCATCCACATCGATTAGCAAGATGGTAACATCATTTATAGAAAACCTATAATAAAGTGAATGATCATACTCACTCATAACAAAGCCTTGAGAGAGTAAAAAAATGGTGAGCTTAGCATACCCAACTCCTTTGTGCTTGCTTAAGGCCATACAAACTCTTTTGTAGTAAACACACATGCTTTGGCTTTGTAGATGAAATGTAGCTCTCGGGTTGCTCCATGTACACTTCCTCCTCAAGATAACCGTTCAAAAAAGCATTTGTAATGTCCAATTGCCATAGATCCCATCCATAAAGAGTAGCAAGATATATGGTGACCCCTCACTGTCTTTGCTATGGGTGCAAAGGTTTCATCATAGTCAATACCATGTTCTTGAGCATATCCTTTTGCCACCAACCTTGCCTTGTACTTGTTGATAGATCCATCTTGGTTTGTCTTCACCGGATCCACTCCTCTTTGATCATTGCTTCATCTACACATGTAGGTTCATCAAAAGAGGTTACGAAAGCAAAATAATTTCAAGAAACTACTTGCTTACCCTTCTCATCATAAGTGAGCCTTGAAGACATTTGTCTTTCCATTGATGTTCTCCTTGGATTTTGACTTGATGAAGGTCCATCATCATCACCATCTAAAGTAGGATTGTTTACATCAAAATGTTAGATCCATCCACATCACCATCAATAATGCTTGAAGATACTTTTGGAATGTTCCCCTCATCAAAAATGACATCTCTACCAACGATCACCTTGTTAGTAGAAGGAATTTAAACCTTGTAGGCTTTACTCACCTCACTATATCCAACAAATATACCTTTCCTTAAAGATGGATCCTCCTTGGTCCTATCATCAAGAGTAATGTTGACATAGCATGTGCATCCAAAAGTTCTAAGAAAGTTGACACTCGGCCTCCCCTTGAATAGCATCTCAAAAGGTGTCCTTCCATCCAAAATAGCACTCAGCCTCCTACTGCACAAGAAATTAGCACACAACAATCCTTGATTTCAAAATGGCTTATCAAGTTTAGTGCTTAACCTCATGGCTTTGGCAATTTCACGTAAAGTCCTATTCTTCCTTTCAGCCACTCCATTTTGTTGTGGGGTGCTTGGTGTTGTATACTCCCTCTTGATCCCATGCTCATCACAAAAGGCCTTGAACTTGGTAGATATGTACTCACCACCATTGTCACTCCTTAAGCAATTGATCCTTGTGTAAAATTGGTTCTCCCTTGCATTCTTGAACTTAACAAAGACATCATACACTTCATCTTTGCTCTTTAGTAAATAGATCCAACAAAATATACTAAAATCATCAATCAAAGTTATATACATCTTAGCTCCACTATTGCTAATTGTAGTAGTTCCATATATATCCGAATGTACAACTTGAAAAGGCTTTATAGATCTAGATGTAGATCTAGTATAAGGTAGTCTATGTGACTTTGACAAAGCACCAGACTCACAAACATGATTGATGCTACTTAAGGAACTTGGAAGACCAATCACAACCTTCTTTCTGGCCATTACCTCCAATGACTTGAAGTTAAGGTGCCCCATCCTTTTATGCCAAACCTCTTGAATAGGTATTTGCTCTCTTGCAACACATCCAACTTGGTTAGCAATAACACAAGCATCTAGTTTGAACAACTTCCCTTGTCTTTTATCCTTTGCAATCAAGATATCCTTCCTCTCTTGCAACACATCCAACTTGGTTAGCAATAACACAAGCATCTAGTTTGAACAACTTCCCTTGTCTTTATCCTTTAAAAACAAGATATCCTTCCTTTTGATCATACAAGCATCTCCATCAAACTCAACTTTGAGGCCTTTACTTAGTAATGGAGTCACACTAAGTAAATTCTTGGTAATAGATGGAATGAACAAAACATCCTCCAAATGAACATTCCTATTTGTAGAGAGAGAAAAAGAAATTGTGCCAATCCCTTGATTGCACACTCACCATCATTGGCCATGTAGATCACCCTCTTGTCATCTCCATGTGCCTTGCTCCACCTCAATCCACCATGGATCGAGATCTCCATCATTAGCAAGCATACATGAAGACATTACAAAAGCATCATCATTTGCATCTTTGAACATCCAGACCATCCTCATCAAGAGTAAGAACCTTGCTTGTCTCCTTGATATCTCTTCTTCTTGTAGCACTCACTTGTCCTTTGATGCCACAATAGAAGCACTTGAGCTTTGATCTATCTTTCTTTTTGCCATTTGAAAAAGCCTCCCCTTGATCTTGCACTTTAGACCATTACTTTTGGTTTGGCCCTTGAATTTTCTTTTGCCTCCTCTCTAGCTTGAGATGTTGACGAAGATCCACCTCTTGCTTAAAGCCTATGGTCTTCAGTAATCAAAATCTCTTGAAGATCTATCAAACTTGGCAAAGTCTTTTTAATGGCAAGACTTTGAACAATGTTAGCATGGGCATCCAACAATCCATTAAGAATAACTTAAACAAGCTCTCATTCCTTAATGCTCTCATCAATGCAAGCTAACTCGTCATTCAAAGCTTTTACTCTCAGAATAAAAGTATTTCGACTTTTTTCATTCTTTTGCAAACAAGAAAAGATTTTCTTTCTTAGAGTCAACACGCTAGAAGTAAACTTGGATTCATAAAGCTTCTTCAATGAATCCCAAACATCCTTTGATGAAGTACTCTTACCAACTTCCTTGAGAAGCTCATTGATAACATTCATCTTTATCATGTGTAGAGCCCTTTTGGCCCTCTTGTCATGTCTCATTTTATCTTGTTGTGTTGCTGGACTCTCCTCCAAATCTACAACAATATCCAAAACATCATTCATCTCAAGAAGTGATTCCATCTTTCCACATTGAATAGTTACTTGAGGTAAGCCTATCATGGGCTTCCAACATGACTCCACTTGATGTAGCCATGTAGCAATGACCTGATCCTCTCTTTCAACATGTTTCAATGCACAAAGTACTCCTTTGAACAATAACAAATGTTTTCAAAAGAAAATCACAAAGATATAAAATTTCTCAATTCTTTTCTAGCTTATACCAAGCAAATCAACACATAGAATAGTGAATTTTGATCAACCTATGATCTATCCTCAATCTAATGACTCTTGCCACTTCCTAAGATTGAAACACACTCAAATGAAATTCAGTAACATCATAATCTGGAGATCCAATCAATATTAGGGTTTTCACAAAATCACAAAAAAATGATTATTTCAATTTCTACATGCAATTGCCTAAATCTTGATATGCAATCTTGTAGCCACCACTTAGGATTTTCCAATGATCTAAAAATAGGCCAAATCCAGTGAGTATGTTGTGAAATCAGAATTGATCAGGATTATAAACCTATTTTGAGTTTAGATCTACAAAAGATCCAATCTGCATATACAAGAAACTTGATTTTGGTGTAGAATCCAATCTAGCATGCTCTAGCATTGATATGTTCTCCAAAATCATTGATAGATGTGAATGCTTCCTTCATAATCTAAAACACAAGATCTGGTACCATGTGAAAGTTTTCAGATCAATAAGATCCAAACCTACAAAACGATCTCGGTTTAGAAAGACAAGCAATTCACCATTCTTGCCAATGTAGAAAAACCAACATCTACACTATGAATGAGATGAAAACTCTAATATATCTTTATCAAACATGGATAAAACATAAAATAAAGTTTATGTCCATAAAAAATATTAAGATATTGTATTTCACACATGTATCTGAAAATAGCTTTTAATGAGCATTCTACACACAAAATTGCAAGATATCACAAGTATAGTGCACCAATGGATAGTAGAATGTTGGGTTGAAAGAGGGTGTGTGAGTGTGAGAAACTAAAATAGCTCTAAAATAAATGAACATGAAAAGAAGCAAACTCGAAACTCGAACAAGAAACGAACTTAAACGGAAAGTGTTCGTGTGCAGCGGAATGAGCTATATTACTCTTTCCCTAAGCATGACTACGCCTATCAGAAATGAACAGAACGTTAGTGATAGAAATCACGATCGATTGGATTACGTAGCCAAACATCAAACAACAAAACATCAAAAGGTGAATTAGTCATGAAAGGCAAGACTAAATATTAGTCGCCAACAGCTAGACTAATAATAATTTGCTAAGAACAAATTGAGCAATAAGAGAGTCAAACAGAATGTAGAAAAGCATAGCAATATTGACACAAATCTGAATGCAGAACAAAATAGAGTTGTTATCATATTAAGTATAGCAAAATATACATGTCAAAAATCAGTGGAGCACAAGACAATAGCGGACGAAACCGCATGCTCTACAGAGCTAATTCAATCTGTAAAAGAACCTATTATTGACAATACAAAGAATCAATGCGTGAGGGCATCTACTTCGTCTATCTCTAATAAGCTTCTAATGCTATTATTTTCACACACATTGTTATCTCACATCTTGTCATATATATACACAATTTTACAAGTGCGTAGATGAAGAAAGTACAAAGTGAATGTGTTGTCTATAGGAGATCGTGGGTGGTTGATGTCGTTGTCAAATCTGTTAGCACAGTTGCATGGGATGAGCGTGAGAAGGCCGCGACGTCAACCTTTGTTGAAATGAACGTTGGTGAAGACGCGAAAAATGCGACACTCTGACAAAATGCCTTAGGATTTGATTTACAGGGTGTCTTTGATTTCCCTAGGGCACCTTCGGCATTTTGTAAGGCAGTGTCATCTTTTTCGCCTGTCACAAATCACGTATAAAACACAGTGTCATGTTTTTTGCCTTTTTCGCCTGTGGAAATTTACTTGTATTTATGCAAACAATCGAGTTTTTGCCTGTCTTATTTTTCATGTAAATATATAGACTGTGCGACAACACGAGTAAAAATGCAACATGAATGGAGGCAGATTAAAATAGGATTTCGGAGAGTGGAGGAGATAAATCCAACAGAACCCTAGAGAACCATGTATAAGCATGAATGAGATAAGAAAGAGAGAATTGTTTCTCTTACCATGAGTTACATCCTTTTATAGCAGGTCCAAACACTTAGAATTTGCTCTAAACAAGATTACGGATCATGCAACACAATAACACAAACAAAAAGCACTCTCCACTCAAATCTCACATAGCAATTGTATTTCTCAAAGCCAAAATACATTGTACATATAGGTTTCCACTATGGCAACCCATGCATGGCCCAGGTTTCCGTTGACGGGACGCGTGTCCCGTCGACTCACCTCGTGACGAGGCCAACTAGTCCTTATCCACTTATAGGACTCACAATACAATAACACAATAGATCTACTTTAATTCTAATTCTCTCCGTAAAAGTAGAATCTACTTTTTATATACCCATATACATAGTATCAAAGTTAACAAACTTTAAGTACATAAAGCTTTGATCTAAACTTATCAAACTTTTCTCTAATGAGTGGCTTAGTGAAAATGTCAGCTAGTTGTTCATCTGTACTACAATGAACAACATTAATTTTCTGACTCAGCAGCCTCTCATATACAAAGTGATAATGAATCTTGATGTGTTTGATTCTCGCATGGAACACCGGATTCTTTGCCAATTGAATGCCACTCTGACTGTTGCTATGTATAATTGTGAGATTTTTTTGTTTCATGCCAAGCTCATCCAAGATCTGTTGCCTCAACCATATGGCTTCATGTGCTGCGCTACACATTGCCTTATACTCTACTTCTGTTGTGGATAGAGCAACTGTACTTTGCTTTTTACTAGACTAGAAAAAGCAACTGCCACAAAAATAAAATACATACCCTGTGGTGGATCTACGATCATCACAATCACCTCCCCAATCCGCATCCACATAGCCACATAACTCAAGTAAACTTTCATGCTTCATGTACACCAAGCCATAATCGGAAGTGCCTTTGACATATCGCAAAATACGTTTGGCTGCCTTCCAATGCACTTCCATAGGTGCTGTCATAAACTGACTTACAATACCAACAACATAGCATATATCTGGTCTAGTCATGGTAAGGTAAATCAAGCTCCCTACTAACTACCTATACAGAGTAGCATCAAATGGCTGTGATTTGTCAAGCTTAGAAAGCTTTTTACCTGGCTCCATAAGAGTGTTCATTGGCTTGCAATTTTGTAGCCTGAACCTGTGCAGCAACTCTCTGACATACTTCACCTGTATTAGACCCACCTCATGTCCTTTTTGCCACACTTCCACTCCAAGGCAATAATGCATTAGATTAAGATTTGTCATCTCGAATTGTTCCATGAGATCCTTCTTGATCATATCTATCATCTCTTGATTATTTTTCGTAATAATCAGGTCATCAACATAAAGAGCAACCAAAACAATCATACCGTCAAAGCATAAGACATAAAGGTTTGGATCAGAGTGTGTTCTCACCATCCCCTTAGAACGAAAGTAGTAGGTATCAATCCTGCTGTACCACGCATGTGGTGCTTGCTTAAGACCATAAAGTGCTTTCTTCAAGCGACATAGTTTATTCTCCTGTCCTTTCATTATAAAGCCTTCAGGTTGATCCATAAACACCTCTTCTTCTAACTCATCATTTAGAAAAGTAGATTTCACATCCATTTGATGTAAAGGCCAACCAAAATGTGAAGCTAAAGCAACAAGTAGACGTAGAGTATTCCACTTACATACTGGTGAAAAGGTCTCCTCATAGTTTACCAATCTTGCTTTGTGCTTTGCTATACTTCCATTTGCATGGTACTTAGTCCTATATACCCATTTACAACCAATGGGTTTCTTGCCAACTGGTGGTTCCACTAAGTCCCATGTGTTATGCTTAGCAATTGACTCCATCTCTTCTTCCATGGCCTTGACCCAAATGTCATCATCCTTCGCTCCAACATAAGTCGAAGGTTCTTTGCTTTGAATAATGCTAGATAAGAGAGCATAATTTTCTTCATACCTATCAGGTTATGTCCTCTCTCTTGTTGATCTTTGTGGCTCTCCCTGGATAGATGATTCAGGAAAGTCATCCATGCCGCGGCTCTCCATCAATCTCTCAAACCACTTAGGGAGCTTCCTGTCAGGTGATCGACTTCCTGGTGAAACTGTATCCCATGGTACATCCTTCTCCTTGTGTTTGTCACTTGCAACTTCAATCCTCTTAGCACCAAAAGGTTTTATCTCTACCTCTTCAACCTATCTCTCGAGGTTGAGTAGTATATCATGAGGTGTATCCACATGTCCCCCATCACTAGGAAAGTCAAAAAATGGTTCATCATCAAGTGGAATTATCACTATACCATCTTTCCCACTAGATGTATCAATTTTCTTAAGATCCTCATCTTCGTACATCTTAGATTCATCAAAGATAACATCATGGCTAACATGTATTTTGTTCTCCAATGGATCAAAACATCTATAGACCTTTACACAATCATCATATCCTAAGAATATGCACTTTATAGCTTTTACATCAAGCTTACATCTTTCCTCTTTAGAAATGTGTACAAAGGCCTTACATCCAAAGATTCGCAAGTGGTTCACCTTTGACTTCTTCTTCGTGAATGCTTCCTCAGGTGTTTTCTTTGGTAAAGCAATGGTAGGACTTCTATTTTGAAGATAGACTAGACTACTACGATACTGCATGCTTCTGACCAAAAATCTTTTGGTAGCTTCATCTCAACAAGCATAGATCTGGCACTTTCCACAATCATATTATTCTTGCGCTCAACTACACCATTGAGTTCAGGAGTATGAGCTTGCGTAAATTGTCTTTTGATCCCATATTGATCACAAAGATCTCTAAATTCTATAGACTTGTACTCACTTGCACTATCAGATCTTTGGACTTTAATCTTCCTACCTATTTGATTTTCGACCATTGCTTTGAAGCTCTTGAAATTGGCAAAAGCATCCAATTTCTTCTTTAAGAATAAATCCATGTCTTACGTGACATATCATTTATGAAGGTCATAAAATAAAAAGCTCCACCTATGGACATAGTCCATAGATCTATGTGGATCAAGTCCATGATGTTCTTCACCCTTACAACACCACCTTTCTTGAATTTATCTCGATGTTGCTTCCCATTCACACATGATTCGCACATCGTCTTCAAGTGGTCTTCCATCATAGCCAATCCTTCACCATTTCCAATTTTCTCATCAAGCTAAGGCTTCCTAGGTTCAAATGACCAAGCCTTTTATGCCATAGTTCAATTTGTGATAGAGATTACTTTTTAAGAGTTGGGTCCAATTTTGGACTCACATGAATCTTGTGATTTTCAATGTACTTTTTGTGGACCCTTGGATCAAGTTGGGTCCAAGATGAATGGATAGGATCAATGTAAATATTAGCCAATAGGATTTTGGGGCAAGGGCCTTCCCCATTTTATAAAAAGGCACCATTTGTACTCTACTTCCATGCTTAATGAGAAGGAGGAAACTCTACCACTTTTTGGAGAGAAGCGTCCTCATTTGCTATTCACTACTTGTTAATGCTTTTGATTGTGTTTTCTATTGCTATATATTTTCATGTTATTGGTTGTCTTAGTTAATGTTTCTCCATTAGCAAGCATAAGGAGCATTTGAACTAGCCTCCACCCTCACTCTCTATCTCTCTATTTCTCTCTTCTCTTCTCAATCTCTAATCTTCCCTTTCCTTTCACCTACAATTATGATGAAGGTAGTTTAGGGGAGTAGAGTTAGTGGGAGTAGTGTTAGTGGTGGTAGAGTTAGGAAAAGGTAGAGAACTAACTAAAAGTAGCATCTATGCATAGTTAGTGCCTATCCAGTGATCTAACCCTTGTTGACAGGCGGGAGGGCTATACTTCACAAGATCTTCGACCCTACACTAGAAAGCTTGTAGGGCTTTGTCTGTCCAATGTGAATCTATTGTGAGTTTGTAGATTGGTCGTGGTAACTCCGCAAAGTCCAAAATGAAGAATCGGTAGTGGTTAGCATGACCCATAAAAATTTAGACTTCGTGGATCATTCCTCGCAGTGGCAGATCGACAATGATCCTTACCTTTAATAGGTTTGTGGCGATTCCGTGTCTGGATACTATATGGCCAAGAATTAGGCCATGTGTCACCCAAAATTGACACTTCTCTGGGTTCAAAGATATCTGATATTCGCGGCATTTCTTCAGCACATTTTTCAAATTGGATAAGTGCTCAGAGTTAGGTTCGTGCATGCACAGATCATCCAATAAAATCTCCAGAAATGTTTGCAAATAATCTTTAAATGTCGTTTGCATAACTCATTGAAAGGTACTTGGGGCATTACAAAGTCCAAACGGCATCACTTTGTAGGCATAAGTTCTTCATTTTGTGGTAAATGTTGTCTTGTGTTGATCTTGCGACACCATTTTCACCTGATTGTAGCTGCTGAAATCATCCAAGAAACTGTAGGCTTCTGCTCCTACTACTCTGTCCAGAACACTTTTCGTAAATGGTAAGGGAAAATAATCCTTCTTGGTGACTACATTTAACACCTTCAGGTTCACACAAATTCACATTTTGTCGTTCTTCTTGGATACTATGACTATCGAAGACACCCATTCAGTGTGCTCGATTGCATAAATGAAATCAGCATCTAGCAACTTCTGCAACTCCTGCTTTATCAATTCTGTATAGTTCAGCTTGCATCGGTAGTAATGGCTCACCTTGGGGACTGCTCCATCCACCAAGGGTATGGTGTGCTGGACTACAGTTGGTGGAATACCCTAAGATCACAAGCGAAACAATCTTTGTATTCCACCAATAATGAGTGTAGTCTTTTGAATTGAGTGGGTGTCAACTGTTCTCCCACATGTACGATTCTTTCTTCTTCACCTGGTTCAGCTAGATTCATAGGTTGTGTCCGCACAGGTCCTTCAAAAACTTGCTCTATTGGTTCCTAAATTTTGATCAGGTTCTCTTTGTGCCTGCGGCATTATGATTACTACGTCGTCTAAGGTATAGTTGTTGAAGGTTTCTGGCATCTCATGAACTGGTGGTCTGCAAGATTACTCCTTCATCATATTGATCTTAGCATGACTTGTAATCTTTTGGTTATCAGTCATCTGTGAGGAAGATGACACTGCGTCTGGGTCCAATCGGACTGAGTTCAAGGAGTCCAACACTTTCTTTTTTCTTTTCTGCCCACAAAGTTGGGTTCATCCTTGTTGTCTTTCTTAGGAACCGGTGCAACATTCACTTCATGATTGCAAATATCAGCATCCACCGTAGCTATAGCCTCCTCTGGTAGATCGCTCCATCGGATCACCTGGCTATAACATTGTCTCAACTGGTTCTTTTTGTTGGCAGGTTCCTTGGGCGGATCTATCTTGGAAACTTTAGCCATTGTGGATTTCTGTGGTGGCTGAGCTGGTACTTTCTTCATTCCATAGCGATGCGAGTCCATATGTTGCAGGACCTGCTCATCAGTCAGCTCAGTCTCCTTGTTGTAGGTCAAAGCATGTTGCCAAGGGACTAAATCATCGTCCATAGGGTTCTCAATAGCTTCCGTTGATGGCTACATTGATCATATTCACCCCGAAAGTGATTGGTGTGTCCAATGTATAGCACTTGGATGAAGATGTGCTGGGTTCTGGATCTGAATCCGGTTGACAAGCATGCCTAGCCATACAGTCAACAGTTGCCAATGCATCCGTCCATCTCACAATATCCGGTTCAGAGTCATAATGACCTCCCTTGGCTTGCCTTGGGCGATCAATTGTGTGATCAATGGTGGATAATCTGTCATCAGCTTTTGGTGTAATTGGTTTTTGATCAAAAAATCTCTGTGTTCTGACACCACTGTTGAGAGTGATCTCAATCCCGATAAGCGTGCAATGGGTATCCAGACACGAATTGTTTCATCCTCTGGTTCCCTCTATTGAGATTCTCACAAAAACAAACCCAGATGGAATTCGATTTTGTCCTCGGGTCTACTGCCCTCTGTGACAGGATCTACAATCCTCCAAGGTGAGGCCAAAACATTGTTGACCTACGTAGAATTTACTTATGCATTCGACAAGGTAAAACTAGTGTGCGGAATAAGATTGAAACCAGCTAATTACAAACATACAACTATTAGACAATTAAGCATTTGATCATGTTCAAGACAAGAAACTCTTCTGCATAAAAAACATCTACTACATTATCATAGAATTCTTTAAGTGTTGTTGTGACATACCACACAGCGCGCTGATGCAAAAGAAACTATGCCTTTCATGAATCAAAACTTGTTGTGCTTACTAGCGAACTTCTTGAACCTTAGCTTGTTGGCACACAGTGCTCAGCTTACATTGGTATGTATATTGTCAATCTGCTACGACTGCATAATTAATCATCAGAATCTACATGTATGTAGGACACGATTAGCAAATCAAGAGATTACAAGAACGACTGATTAGGCACGTCCTAACGGTATTCTATCAGTCTCTGGAGGATGATGTCCTCCTGGTACTTTCGCAATCTCATCTGTCCTTTCACGCATGGAGATCCATCGTCATTTGGGTCTTCATGTCTTCCTATGCCTTTGGCTTTGTGATTGGGTCTCTTGGGTCCGTGAACCTTTTATCTTTGTGTTCGTGTTCGTGTTTGTTCGACCGTCATCTTCGTGTTCGTTTGACCATGGTCTTTGTGTCTTTGGTCCTCGAAGCTTTTCTGTTTGTGTTCATGTTCGTCTTCATGTCTTTAGTCCTCGAAGCTTTTTAGTTCACGACCACACAACTCCCTTGTTTCTCTTCTGCCTTGGCAGATTTTAATTGTTTTAGGGCCACAAAAGAAAGATAGTGATGAGCAATAAGCTCCCATACCAGAAATTTGCCAAATGGGAGATCTTATATTCCGAACACAAAGTTTGCCAACATATATCCAACATCTTCTACAAAGCAATCAAAATATTGATACATCAAGTACAATCATCGATATGGATATGCTTGTGAAAAGGTGCAATAAAACACCATCCACCATTGACTACAGGAACCATACCTCAAGACACAAACATAGAACAAATATTGCATTCAAACATAGGATATCAAGACTGTTCAAACATTCAAACTTCTCCAAATTAAAAACAACACCTTACACAAGATGTATTTGCAATGATGTGTCAACTCAGCCCTCCAACATTTTTTATCACACTTTCATGCGCTGAAGTCCATGGGCCAACATTAATGAAAACCCTTGAAAGCTTGAACAAAAGTATTGTCAAGCATGAAAATTTTGAAACAGAGTCTGCCCACTTCAGGCAACTTGCAAGAATTAATCCAGTAACATGCGCATGCGATACTACAATTCCAAAATTCAAGCTCTCTGAAAACTTCTGACAATAGAAAATTCTGTTCTCGATAAGGTCGTCGACTACTTCTTTGTGACCAGGTTTCAAAATCGCGGAAGCCAACACGATCATGGTGTAATATGGACTTCAAATGCACAAAGAAAGATAGTGATGAGCAATAAGCTCCCATACCAGAAATTTGCCAAATGGGAGATCTTATATTCCAAACACAAATTATGCCAACATATATCCAACATCTTCTACAAAGCAATCAAAATATTGATACATCAAGTACAATCATCGATATGGATATGCTTGTGAAAAGGTGCAATAAAACACCATCCACCATTGACTACAGGAACCGTATCTCAAGACACAAACATAGAACAAATATTGCATTCAAACATAGGATATCAAGACTTTTCAAACATTCAAACTTCTCCAAATTACAAACAACACCTTACACAAGATGTATTTGCAATGATGTGTCAACTCAGCCCTCCAACATTTTTTATCACACTTTCATGCGCTGAAGTCCATTGGCCAACATTAATGAAAACCCTTGAAAGCTTGAACAAAAGTATTGTCAAGCATGAAAATTTTGAAACAGAGTCTGCCCACTTCAGGCAACTTGTAAGAATTAATCCAGTAACATGCGCACGCGATATATTAGATTTTAATTGTTTTATGGCCACAAAAGAAAACAATTCCAAAATTCAAGCTCTCTGAAAACTTCTAACAATAGAAAATTCTATTCTCGATAAGGTCGTCGACTACTTCTTTGTGACCAGGTTTCAAAATCGCGGAAGCCAACACGATCATGGTGTAATATGGACTTCAAATGAACAAATTTTTTAACACAATCAAGATCACAAAATAGAACATTTTTGGACGAATACATATGTACAAACAACAACATGCTAGAACATGATTGTAAAACAATACAAAACCATAGACATAAAACAACATGCGATAAGAAAAACAAAATTAAATGCAGGCATAGCATCCATTGGACTCAATTAAGACGAATCGTGTTATGACAAGCATTCAAAAACCAACAATATTTCTAAAAAGGCATCCAAAAGATATATACACAAATTCTTTCAATCGTCGAATTAGCTACTTGTGGAATGCAAACATTGATATCCAATACATCCTAGATCCTTATGCGGTAGCAAGCTACTGCACATCATACATGACAAAAGTCAACAATAGGTTGACAAAAGCATTAAAAGATGTTATGTCAAAATCAATTTTAAACAATACTGATACACTGAATTGTCTTAAAAGCACATGAAATGCATTCCTTAACACACAACAAATGAGTGCACAATTAGCTACTTTTATAGTTTTATCACTTCCACTCAACAATACAACATGGTCATTTTTGTTCATCAACACAAGTCCATAAAACGAACGAGCATTTGATTTTAAAAAAAACACCAACTTCAATTGTCGGGACCTTCATTTATCAACATCAAATGCAAATCGAAGATTGATCACTACATCTCAAGAAAAAATTGCTACCACCAATTTTGTCTTGCTTAATATGTCGCACATTACATTAACAATAAAAATCAAGTAAAAAAGAAAACAATTTCTCAAATTATTTGACTTGTCAATTATAACATCCACAAAGATCCAGGACTATTATAGAGAGCATCTACTTTTGTATCTGCCATTTGTTGAATCTGAATAAAATCTAAAATGCAATAACCAGTCATGGCATGATGCTTATTACCAAAACATACAAATCAATCACAAAATAAAACAAAATTCAGCTATTACTACAAAAAAAAAAACCAAAACATTGACATCAATTGGAACGATTTGAAAAATTGCCAAGTCGTAATTCAAAACAACCCACCAACTATATCAGTAGATTCCGACGTTGAGCATTGTGACTTAGCACTATATTTTCCTCAAAAACCATCATCGCAAACTCAAAAAAGCAACAACACTGAGCAGAACTTCATATACACTACTGTATTAAATACCAAAGATTATCATTCAAAATTAGGAACACTAAACAATGGACAAAGATTAATATATGATGACATAATGCATATAAAGAGAGTTAATCCAAATGAAAAAAATCATCTTTTTCTCACAGGAGGAGCTCAAACATGAAAAACATTCACACTACTTTTGATTGTACAAGGTTTACTAAGGCACTACCATAAACGAATAAATACAGATATCACATCGCCAAAAGCATTACTTATGGCTTACACAGGAAAAGCAGCTTACAATATCGGCGGAACAACAATACATTCTGCACTACACCTACCAATCAACATGAAAACCTTCACATCATTGTCATCAAAAAAACTTGACACATTGACATTTTATTCGCAGTTACAACTAGTAGTTTTTGATGAAATTTCTCTCATTGGAAAGAGGATTTTGCAATTTGCAAATCAAAGACTACAAGCAATTAAACACTCTCAACACTTCGAAGGATTTGATGTAATGACATGCAGTGATTTGTATCAAGCTGGACCAGTTTTAGATGAATGGGTGTTTAAAAAAACCACAAATTCATTAGAATTATTTGGATCAACATATTGGGCAAACATGCCACTTTGTTACGAGTTCATTGAAACAATAAGAGAAAAGGACCATAATTTTATATCCATACTTAATAGAATACGACAATGCAAACACACCACTTTTGTCATAGATTTCTTAAACAAGTTGTGTCATTGCAAATCTCCATTTGATCACGCATTCCCACACCTATTTTATACATAATTTGACAAAGCAAAACACAATAATGACGTCTTTCAACAATCAACTAAAACAGAATACATCTTACAAGCAATTGACTCATTCCATATTTCTTGTCAAAAGAACCTAAAAATTCCTAGCGATTCCAAAAATACAACTGGCTTACCCACAATTACCAAATTCAAATATGGTATGTTGATTGAGTTATGCACTTCAAATCTAAACATCAAGGATGGATTGGTCAACGAGGCCGAAGGATACTACTTCAAAACAAAAACCACAATAATGGCTGAAAACGTTATCTGGATACGATTCTCTAACCCAAATATAGGAGCCAAAACAAGATACAAAAACACTCATATTTACAACCAAAAAATCGATAGAACATGGACACATATACGCCAGCTTGTCAAAGAAATACAAATTGGAAACAACCATCTGAACATCATCACTAGAAAACAATTTCCAATCCAACTCGCCATAGCACGAACAATACATCGTGCGCAAGGATAACAATGGACAAAATCGCATTCAATCCGAAAGGTATTAAAGCACATGGTCTAACTTATACAACACTTTCAAAAATTAAGGACACTGATAATTTGTACCTCCTACAACCATTGCAATCAAAAAACTTCGTCGTTAACAAAAAGGTGAAACAAGAAATGCAAAGACTACATGACACAGTTGCTTGGAAGCTCAATGTTCTGACATTAACCCTTGCACGCACCTCATCATACACTCTTTGAACATGATATCCTTACAAAAATACCATGATGACCTGAAATCTACCGACCACTTAATAATTCCGATATACTTTGCTTACAAGAAACACGTCAAAAACAAACAACCACCTACTTTCCACACATATTTCAAAGCTATGATAACTTTTCATTTGCTAGAAATGCAATATTTTACAAGCCGACACAAATACTCCACAAAGCCACAACATTTAACACCAGTGACATTGAAATAGCACATGCAATATTCAACGAAGGATACGATTCCACATGCACATAATCGCTACATACAAGCATCCAAAAGCAAACATCAAATCGCGACTACAAATTCTCCACAACATGCTCCAAACAATACCCACAAATGTTCATGCAACTGTAATAGGCTATTCAAATATTGATATTCTAAAGCCCAGCTCACCTACACAATTACTTCATAATTTCATGGCCAACCACGGACTACAAATACTTTTCAAAGAAGCAACAACTCTATACAACTCCCAACTTGGTATGGACAAATTGCAACAATCATGAATGCCAATTTGTTTCGACTTATGCATATTGGTCACTCTCCAATATACTTCTACCACAAAATGAAAAGCTACCAAACAACATTCATTGCTCACGAATGAAAAAAGCATATTTGAAGTATATGTTGAAACTCCAACTGTCTTTGACATTTTCTAACATCCACTCCAATTTCAGTCTTTATATTGCATCCTTGCATCTAATATACAAGCAACTTGTTGCTTTGAGCAACCAATTAGTTGTGTTTCTACGTCGTGTCATAACATATTAAGCTTCTCATGTCACAAAGTTGATACAAACTCAATAATCCCACCTATAATCCATCATATATCAAATTGGATAAATCAAAACCAAAACATAAATCCATTACATAAACTAAACTCAAACAAAATCAATATCAACCATGTTGAACAAAATATATGCAATGACATCTAATATAATCAATCATGAATTATGTTGTCTAATACAACAAAATCATAATCATCAACAAATCTTATCAATTTGTTGTAACTTTAAAATCTATATTCAAAGCTTACAACAAACTAATATCCAATTTTTAATTATACAATACAAACTTATCAAGATAGTGCACATATTTCAAAATCAAAATATAAATTTATTGCACAAAATAATTTTTCAAACATTTTTAATTTTTATTTTCAACTTATTATTCTCATATTATATCGCAAATACCTTTCCATTATCCTAAACTTTTAGGATTCGTGATATTATGACATGGCAAGGCCTTTGTGGTACAATACCACATCGTTCTTCTTTTATTTAGATAGCTGCAAAGAAAAAAGTTAAAATAGAAGCTCTTCTTCACTCAACTATGCAATGAGAGAATGAGCTCTTAACCTTTGGGATTTGCATTCTTATGCTTTGAGAATAAAGTGCTCTAGTTTGGATATATAATCAAGCAAGACATGATCATTAGAAATATGCAAGAGTTAAAATCATGTCGCATGCAACTGCTTGTGTGTCCATACAAGCTTGTTGTTCAGTTTGTTTCTTAAGCTTCATAGACATTCTCTGTAGGTGTTAATCTTGTCTTTCAAGGGTTGAGGTTGACTACGAGTAGATTTGATTGTTTGTATGCAAATGAATTAATTAATCACTTTTTTTTTTGGTTTCTGAACTATTTGTGAGATGCAGTACATGAGGTTGGAAAATGATCTCAGAGTGGATGACCGATTGAAGTACGAGCTTAAGGAATAGTTGCTATGCAATTAGCACCAAAATTAGTATAACATTTATCTAATTAGCTAGAAGAGCGATGATCATAAAATCTTCTACCATTAGCCAAAAGTTGTATGCCTCTCATAATTTTAGGCCCTTCATTGTTATTGACATCAACAACATTGATTACATCCTCTAAATTATACCGAAGTAAAATGTCCCAAAAGTTTGCACATCCAAATCTCATATTCGGAGCATAAACATTATGTGAAATGAGAGATGCCATCTAGAAAGAGAAGCAAGCACATATTATCTTAAAGGATTAAAAAACCTATCTAAAATTTGATAGGAGGAACAAGGCACAAAAAATATCACTCCACCTCTTGTATCATTTGATGGCACAACTACATAATTATGGGAAGGCTTACTGGTCAACAGTGTTCAAAGGTGATGATTGGTTTCAGCATTTGATGTAAGGTCAGGGTATTGAGACCCGTGGACTCTACCATAATTTGCCTCCACAGTATCCTCCTCCATCAGGCTAACAAACGAATGTTGATTTCTCGAGTGTTTTCTAAACAAAAGTTGTTGAAGATTGACTTCAGTAATATGCTTATAATCCCAATTTGAAATTATAGCCAAATTAATATACATAATGGTCTAAAGAGTTCCCATCTCATTTGAAACTAGATTTAGACCAATTTTTGTTTCTTGTAATTGGCTTGTGGATCTAGTGTTATTTTCCTAATAATCCTTGTTGTGACGAAGATGTCGATCGATCTATGCCAACCATACAATAAAGATGCACCAAAATAACAAAACTCTAATGGATAAGGAAAATTAGCCAAGATACCAATGGGTGATATGAGCAATGTATGTCTATATTTTGCACAGTTTTTCCATGTAGTTAGCATTAACAAAGCTCAAAGTTCATGTTGGTACTATTTGATCAATACAAAAGGGATTCACATCATAGTAATGTCAAGTTATGATTTTGAATTTTAATACAATTTATAAGCACACACATTTGAACAAGCCTGGAAAAAAAATAAGTTTTCTATAATTTTTTTAGAACAGATATGGAGGCCAAAAGTACATCTTCCAGGCATGAAAATGTGTATGCTTTCCTCTACATATCAAAGAGAAACAACAATGGCATTTGGGACACTGAACTAGGAGATCTAAGCAAACTGCAGTCAGCATCCTTGAATCCCCTACATATTGGGTCTCATGGCTCACACAACAAAAGGAGTTATAGCCAAAAATGTTTTACTATTTGAATGTATCCAACTTGCGTGTGCCCAGAGTGAAAAGTCAACACCAATTGGGTTGAAGACTGGTGCAAATAAAGCAATAGTTGATCAACATAGTGCTCATTGTCTCAAATTTCAGATCAGTGTTGTTGGGTCCATGAGGCCAAAAGTACATCAAAGTAAATCGATGTTGTTGGATCCATCCATACAAATAGTGCTCATAGTACTAGCTCATAAGCGTTGGCTTATTTTTGTTATTGCATAGTACTTCTTAGGTATTTCTTGAAATTCTTTTGAACACATTTTGGACCAATAGTTTCCAACCATTTTGGTTGTAACATAATTTTAAGCATTGAATAATCAATGCAATGAAGCATGTTCTAAATCATATGAACATCCATATAGGTTTTTCATGGATGCTTAGCTATTCACAACCTTGAAAATATATGAGGTTTCCACTGAAGTCTTGGGTAGTTCCTTTTACTAGGAACCAAGAGTTATCCCTAGTGGAAAACATGAAATTGTTCTATCCAACTTTCTCAACAAAACTGTGTTTTGTCCTTCAATAAGTAGCAAGTTGGCAAGGACTTCCTTCTTTCCGAGGGGTTGAGTTCGACTCCAAATCACTACACAGGAAATGAAATACAAAAATGTGTTTTATGTGCTTTGATTTTAAGCAAGGCTAAGCCTGCTTCCTTTGATAAAGACCCTCTTTCTATGCAGACACAAGAATCTATAATGCATAAGGACAGGTTTATTCATTATTGCTTTGGAGCTTTGAACTATTGGATTTTTTAGTATTTGATGCTCCTACTGGAAATTGTGAATTGTTTGCAGTCAGAGCCTTGAGGACGCCTTGAGAGCACATACATCTCGTTAAATAATGGAATCATGGAGGTTCTTGTGTTAGATGCAAATGCTAATCTCAGCAACACTTTTGTAAGAAGCTGCAGACGAGATTTTGACCAAGAGAATTCCTAGCCATAAAACGTTGTGTCAAGCCCATCTAAACGTTATGTTGTATTGTGTAATCTTGAGCAGTTGTGGATCCAAAAGCAGTCCTCATTTCTGACGCTCACATCACAACCTTACCAAAACAGAATTCAAGTTCAATTAAAGGCTTAGGTGAATTGCTACTGAAGATGCGTTCATAAGAGATGTATCGATCATATAGAAATGAACATCTGAACTTGCAAAAGCAGCTAAAAAGGATTGAGAGTTTATCACATCACACATTATATGGTGATGTCTAATACTTGGTACGATATAATCTACAGTTATGAACAAGTTTGAGCTCCAACGAAGCTTATCCTTCATTTTAAGAATGATGGTGTGCATATGGAATCGCATTGCAAATTCATCTCTGAAAAATGAAAGCCTCATGTGAAGGTGCATCAGAAAGTAACCTGAATTTGAACATTAGTTTGAAAATAGGGCCATCCGACTGTTCCATTTCATTTAAAGTTTTAGAGACACCAACTTTCCAGCAATAAAAGTTATTAATTAAGATCATGGGCTCAAAAAATCTTTGAATAGTTTTTTGCTTCCCATAAATGTTTTTGCATATTAATCATACAATAACTCCTGAGTGAAGTCAGAATCAATTTTCCACGCAAGATTTTCAAAATTGACCAAGCTAATCTTGAATATTAGGACCGACAAGTCATCAAAAGTGGGTAAGGACCAAAACACCTTTTGATAACCTCCAAACTGAACTTGAAATGTAAAGGCTTTGAAATAGAAGACATGGTAGGAAAAGCACTAATTGAGAATCATGAACATCGCCTTTCAGCTAGATAGGATGGACATTTAAGGATAGCATTGACAAAAGCCTTGGTAATACCTGAAAAAAGACAACTGGGTAATATGAGGTCATAAACAGAGGTGGCTTACATGTAAGGTTTCAACAAAGCTGCAGAGGTACATAAGAAAAATAAATGCTTCATGTGCATAACCACAAAAAGAATCTACAACAGTTTTAGACAGTAACCTTGTAAAATTGACGCAACGAAGCAAAAAAAACTTAATATTTTCTCTTTAAGATAAAGCTTATGTTAGGGTATATTCAATAAGTGACCTTATAGCACTAAATGTAATCCAAGAAAGAACATGATTTGAAGTTTGTGCAAAACCAGCATAATAGATGATCTATACTGTGGATATTGTGCGAAGAAATTTACCTCGCCACTTCTGGCCTCAACCTTTATAGAAGCTAGCTCATCAGCTCGAGTAGGACCGATGTTCAGTATAGCAACAGGCAAACCACAATCTTTTGCCAGCCTGAAAGATACACGATGAAATTTTCTAATCAAGGAACTCCTGAGATGGACAATCTGCATCTCAGTAATGCTACAAAACATCAAACAGCTCAAAAAGAACATTATATGGTTAAATCTTTTTCTTAATAAAGAGCATGAAGCTTAGTATTTCTTACACAGGAATATGAAAATGTCCACACCAGGAATTGCATAGCAGAAATGATTGACAACAAGCTATTGATCAAAAAACAATCTCCAACTAAGATCTCAGAACAAACAACAATGAACCATATTACAGTCCCTCCTCCAAACACACACTCCTCTTAGAGAGTCGTCAATCTCCAAACAATTGATTATTTAGGAATAGGAGAATAAGGCAACTTAGAGTACTAGAGCACCTTTAGCATTAGAAGTAGAAGCTTTCTCCTGATATGTTCTCTAACAGAAAGTCAGAGCCTGCCTGACACATTGGGTCCCTACCAAATGAATGAAAATGGCAAACAATACCTAGAAATGAGCCCAGTATGATCAATTAGTACTTTGAAAGTCCAAATGGACCACTGAGGCCCCAAGTTTAATATGAGATTGACAAAACATGATTGAATGGTCATGATGCTCCCTTATGGTCATGATGATAACTAGATCATAGAATTGTTGACATCAAAGCGATGGCTAAATGATCACTGCAAGAGCTTGAAATACTGAAGGAGAGGTGTGTCAACAAAACAGTCTATAGGCTCCTGGGCAACCTCATCAACAGGTCAATCCTTCATATACTTCACATCACTCCTTAATTCAACATATTGTGATAATGATTATGAGTTATGGCAACAACCTAACATCAGTGGGAAATGAGCAACAATGACAAGAATGACATCTGGTATAACTGGAATAGAGGTTGTGTACATTGACAGCATAGGTGGGCTAAACAGAAACACACTACTGCTTGAGCTATTGTGTCTCTATTTTGACACAAAAATATGTTGATAGCAACCTTTTCTAGGAATGCAGAGTGCTTCAAATAATCCTCCAAAATGAGTTAAAAACTTCAGATTAGTCATCGGCCTCTGAATGACAAGAGGTACCCTTGAAGGTTCAGTATAAAGAAATTTTCACTCAAAATTCGTTCACATTGTTATATAGCAATGATGGCAATGCAAGGAGCTTGAATATAGAGAATCGAGATACAATGGTGAAAAAATGTGTAGGTATTGATGAAAGGGCATCTGCAACAACAAGATATCTCCCAAAATGATGTCTGATGTCAAAATCGAAATAATGTAAAAATTATGGTGAGACTAAAGATAAAAATAAGCGCGAGGCAGGTGCTGACACCACTTATTAAAGGAAAACATAACATCTAACAACTTTTTTTCATGGGTTCTGTGGCGTGCTTCATAGGATTGAAGCTTCCAGAGGTCATCAGTCTTGCTGTAAATACTAGCAGCAACAAAACTAAGGTTTGTCTCCAAAAAACAATTGAAACACAAAATTAGGGAACAAAAGAACAAGATTAAGTGTTAATTGGTCTAAGTAAATGAGATGCCCATTCAAAATAGACTAGTAAGTGGTGAAGCAACTGATGACAAGACTTTGTTAGATGTGTGGCTAATCCCAGAAACATAACAACAGTACAAGCATCAGTAGATTGAGGCAAAAATTGTATAGATCGCATCATCACATTTTGGAAGGGCCAAGTTTACCAACGCCATTTGAAACGAGAAATCGACCTCAGAAATAGCAACAGGGCTTTGGACTGCTCGTAAATGATGCTTGCATAAGGGTTTCAAATAGCTCCCAAATGGATAGTGTGAGTAGAAAAGGTTCTTTTATAAATGAAAATGACATTGTCAATTAAGTTTCTGTATGGTGTAGTGTTATTTGGGGGCAAATTTTTTTAGACACTTTAGGACACTATTTTCGCCGAATACTATGCAACATATAGGCCCTATTTTTGCTAGGTACTATAAACTGTACATGCCCTTTCTTTCCAAATATTGTGCACTAGGAGTCTGTCAGATTATAGGGACTTTGGAACCCTAGGAATATTTCAATTTTTTTGTGGACTGTAGAACCCTAGGGTACTAGTGTTTAGGAAACCCAACATGTATAAAAATGGGATTGGCATCTTTTCCCAAAACCTGGTACCATGAAATTCTTGACAGCTTTTTATAAAGGCATATTAAACCTTTTGTGAGTAATAGTCCTTAGAAAACCAAGAAGCTAGTGAAGTTATCTATAGTTGCTAGTAAAATTGCCAAAAAGCCAGTATCGTAAAATTCTTGACAATTTTTTATAAAGACATATAGCCCTTTTATGATTAATAGTCCTTAGAAAACTAAAAAGCCAATGAAATTGCATCTTTTCCTAAAAACTGGCATCTTTTGTTAATGATAAAAGAAATTTGCATATTGCCCATATCGATATCTAATTGCATATCTTAGTTTGCAAATTCTTTTAGGAAAATTTGGTTATTATGGCAAAAATCTGCAATAGATATATATTTATATTATATATAAATTAAATATATAATGTAAAAAATAGCGTTCTAGTGTGTGTGTGTGTGTGTGTGTGTGTGTGTGTGTGTGTGTGAGAGAGAGAGAGAGAGAGAGAGGGTGCTACTGGGAGGACGATGAGGAGCCGTAAGATCGTGAGAACAGGGAGAGTGTAAAGATTTTTTGGATTTAGGGTTTTCTTAGGGTTCGAGATGAAAAATAGTAATAATGTGAGTTGAGAGGTGATTACCTAACAAGACGAAAGGCAGACATGACCATCACAGATGAACCCACTACAAAAAGAGAGTCTCCAGCCTGTATCATAGATTTTGCTGCATCCACTCTTGCTTGAGGCACATTATCCCCAAAGAACACGACCTGCAAAGGACATGACATGTTGA
Organism: Diphasiastrum complanatum; assembly: GCA_029204225.1. Lineage (NCBI taxonomy): Eukaryota > Viridiplantae > Streptophyta > Lycopodiopsida > Lycopodiales > Lycopodiaceae > Diphasiastrum > Diphasiastrum complanatum. Next base: position 76,645 of record MU831785.1, read on the forward strand.
CGACTTAAAGAGAGACAAGATTTACTGGACTTGAAAGTGTACAAAGGACAAGCCAAATATAATAAATTTTCTTTTCTTCGAACGAGATTCATCCTAAAAATTCAGATACTGCAAAGAAGGATTTTCCCATTTTGAATGGTCCAAACAACCAAAAGCTATATTTCTATATCTAGAAGCCAACACATTTATCTCAATTCTCAAGTCAATCTCCCACTATAAAGGACATCTCCAACTTCTCACAATTCGTGGACATAGTTAAGCAATCAATTACACAATCAATCCATCAACAGTAATTAAATTTATTGAGAGACTAAAGTACTCCTTAAAAGTCTCAAGAAGGTAATAGATTCCTTCTTCACACATTGTCATACAACTCATCTGAACCTAAAAGATATGGGCACATGGCATGTATATGTGGTGAGGATTCTTGGATTTCATTGTGTCTCTTCGTTGATCTCAAACTGGGGAGCTTGTTTATGCAATAGGAGCTTGTTTCATGACTAATCAAATAAAACATACGTAAGATGAAAAATCCTCTGATAGTAGCAATAACTTCAGTTGAGCTTGTTTCTAAGTACTACTATGGCGCAACTCTTTGTAAGCTATGAATTTTGCATTTGTAAATTTGATATGAGAACATGTTACTATGTTTCAGGACTTAACCTTGCAACAATATTTTGCACTTATGAGCAAAAAATCCACACGAACACTGATATAGCTGAAGAGAAATATCTTTATGTTGATCAAATAAACAAATGGATAAAAATAAATAATGACAGTTTATCAAGAACACTAATAAAATCAAGCTACTATTTGCTGAGGTCTGTTGTATGCTAGCTATTATCCTGATCTACAGTGAATTATTCTTGATAGCCAAAGTCTCTGAATAATCAGCAGAGTAATTGAGGTTCAATCAGCCTTTTTAGAGGTCAATAGGGCTAGTTCTGCAACCCACCAAAAGGGTGCCACAATTTATGTCCAAATGGATGCTATTGAAGATTGTTTGTGTCTTAAGAGCCCTATTTGTAAGGTCTCAACATCAATCAATTATAGATAACCACATTGGGTCCAAACCTGACCTAAGGAGGATCCCCTCCTCAAGAAAACACTATCCGCGGTGTCGCTTTGGTACAAAGAGGAAAGAGGACCAATACAAGACAAAGAATTAGAAAAATTGTTGAAGATGTACTGATGTGACACTCCAGCAGAACAGCATGAACATGAACCAGATGTCAAAATCATGCAACAAAATCTCTACTGGATATGAAAGCTAGTGAAGAATGATGTGATCGAGCATGCGAATGGACCAACAATGCAACCTCAGAACAATAATGACCCCACCATATGAATGAATGGAAGAACAATGTTTTGGAGAGAATTTGGAGTGCTTGCAAAATGAGATGTAATCTAAAATAGTTGTATACTATCCAAAATTTGAATGCATTCAAAAATAAAAGAACCATCGAGTAAATAGAATTTACATTTAATCTACCAGGTACCAAGCTTTATTGGGCCCACATTGATCTATTAGCCTTTAAAACGAAAGGTGGATCTCTCTTAAGATCCTCCAAAGCTAATACATAAGAATAGCTAATTGTTAGTAGCTTTATGAAGTCTTTGAATTACCTTATATACTTCTCTATGGATAGGCATTCTTCTTCCACTTTGGGATCTTTTGGCTCATGTGCAGAGATTTGGAGTTCCTTCACTCTTTTTACAAATGAGAGCCAAGGGATGTTTCTTGTTAGGTTTCCTGTGACCAGTTCACATGAATAGCTATAGCTTTTTATCTCTACCATTGTGTTTCATGCCAATTCAATACCGTGTGTGCTGAATCTACTGTGTCATCAACATGGATGCCATTGTCTCTATCACGTTTTCCTCCTAACCCAACATTGTATCTCCCAATCCCACTCTTGGGTTTACTTGGCCCCACCTTGCTAGGTGACCTTCAACTCAAGTTAATAGCATGATACGTTGGTGTGTAGACAGAAAGTTTTGCATCAAACTAGAATAGCCATCACACCTTGAGGACATGTAGAATAGCACACAACTCATGCTCACATATAGCAAACTTTTACTAAATAAGATGAGCTTCCTGCTCTCAAGACAACTGACCTAACCTCTTTTCTCAGCACAGTGAATACACCAATGGCACTCACATCATTCTCTGCCTTGGAGAAATTCTTACTAAGTTTGCACAAAAAACATGGCAGCATCCAAGGTATGACCAAAACTAGCCTATGTCTACAGTTCTTGGACCACAACCACCTTTGCTGGATCTACTAAGATAAATAAATTTGTGTCCAATCTAGAAAGACCACTATTGCTCAAAAATCCGTCCTAGGCTACCCAAAACCATGATATATCAACAGATAACAATGATATCCCAGCTGCCAGCGGTTGAGAAGGTTTTATCATTCGAGAGTTGTGAAACATCGTATCATAAGCAAAACATCCGCTTTTCACTTGGTTGATAACTAACAGAACCTCAACTTCTAGCAAAGCCTGGAGTGAAATGTAAAGCTGCAGGTGAACTTCTAATTTCATGGACGTATACCTACTAACTTCTAGAAAACAAGGAAATTATAACCTTTTGTTCACTAAGAGATAGTTTTCCCAGCAATGTCAGCACTTATCTATCAATGTACAACTAGTGGCTGATTTTCAAGGAGCTCTTTCATATCTGCACGAGGATGCACATGCATCTAAGAAGGAAAATTCCCCATTAGAACGAAGCGAAGCTAGATTGTTACGAGTAATGAAGAGCCCTTTACCTCAGCTCTAAAGGACATTTATCTATAACCAAAATTTCCTTTTACAATGTGAACCAGATCTTTGCTTTAAGCCTTATTGACAGCTTCTAAGATCCAAATATAATGTGGATGTACCATTTATGGAATTCCCTCTACTACAAGGACCACCTCATGTGCTTTTTTTTGGTAGAGAAAAGTGTGTTTTAATGTGATTGAGTTTTAGTAATTACAACATTTGAGGTGTTGTATTATTATTTCCATGGCTTGGGTAGCTAAAGAAATTCAAGGCACTTTAGTGGATTATTGCATTCCAAAAGGCTTACATCAGGTTTCAACATGCCTCCACATTTGTCACAGTGAGGAATATTAAAAGCCTCGTTGAAACTATCTTTGATTTCAATGTCACCATCAGGCCGTTGCTGCAGACCAAAGCTTACATCAGAACCCGCTTCCCCTTTCTCCAGCATTTCAACCGCTTTGGACCACTGGAGAAACAAACAGCAAGCTGTCGGTCAAATACTGAAAAATCCACGAATTGCAGCTCACATATACTACAATAGCAGAAACTTTTAGCAAGCAAGAGATAACTGGTTTACAGACTAGCTTTCAAAAAATAGCTCAACATCTATAAGCACTTCAAAGCCACTAAAACCCAGAACATCATATTTCACACAATGAGGAATAGCTTTTTACAACACAGGAGGAAAAGTCTTGGATTTGTCATATAGAGCTAATAGACTGCATTCAGAAAACAATCAGCAAAATTAGTCTTGGGAGTCAGATGCACCTCTGAATTAAGCTCTTTCATCTTCTCCTGCACAACTTGTCGATGAACCAAATCACCACATTCCAAGCAGACTACCACGTGGGTTGTCCCATGCAGTTCAATAGGATTGCTGCCTGCCTTGTGATGCAACCTGTGCACACAGTTCAGGGGTTCCATATGCAGTGGTATGACTTCAAAATACAAGGCATAACAAAGAAAGAAATGAGAAGAAACAAGTAGGACAAGTTTACCGGTCCACATTCTGTGTGATTATTCCAAAGATTCGGCTTCTTTCTTCAAGTTTTGAAAGCACTTTGTGAGTAGGACCAGGAAGAGCAGCCAGAAAACGTCGCCAACCAACATAGCTTCTAGCCCAGTACCTCTGTCTACTTGTAACAGATCTTACGAATTCCTGCAGTAAGAAACTATGGTGCTTACAAGTCTGGCCATGCCAAGGAAGACAAGCCCAGACTATTGACTTGGAAAGAGTACACAAAATCTTCGAAAAAAAATTTGTTCACAGCATTAAACATTATCTGAAAATGGTTAATTTGACCGAAAGCGATCAACAACATAATAGATTGCTTAAATTAAAAGGTAAATAAGGTTCTAACAAGTGATCCTAGAACTTGCCTCCATCAAGAGAAAAACAACATCTTATAAAGATTTTGTGCCTGGTTCATCTCTTCTATGAATCTTTGGTTTTAGAAAACGAGATCAAGAGGTAACTAGAAGAGCTTCTTGGAAAAGGTATCACTAAGCCTTCTACTCTCCATGTTTTACTTTTGTTTGGTTAGTTACCAAGAAGTATGGCGGATGAAGACTTTGTATGACTATAGTCTTAAACTTAGGATAGACTCTCCAGACACATCAGAAACTGCCTTCCTGACTAGACAAGGGCTATATGAATGGTTGGTTGTGCCATTTAGTCAATCCAATGCACCCTCCACTTTCATGAGAATGATGAGTGGCATACAAACAGAGCTTCTTGAAACTTTTTGGTTGTCTATTTGGATGATATCTTGGTTTATTCTAAGACTAAAGAGAAGCACTTAGATCTACATTAGTTTCACAAATTCTGCATCAGCTTACACGTATACGATTTAATGGTTATTGTACAATCTCGTATATATAAAAAGAATATTTGCTTGAATGATTCTGTGGTGAAAATCAACCATCAAGGCCTAGGGTATAATCTCATTCGTATCTCTCCCTCTCTGTCGGTCATCTCTCCATCACGCATATTTTCTCTTCGACCCCTACAGTGAAACCCACCTACCGCTACACTTCACATAAACACCACTGTACAGAGAAGCCCTCTCCGATCTCCTTACCTATTTCCCACATGAGCATACTTTAGAGGAGCAATCCCTCTTTCTTGTCCACTTGTCCAGACCATCCACACTGCAGCTTCCATTGCCTTTCAATCCCTGCGGCCCAAACACCAGAGACATCATAGACCCCATAACCCTTGGTTCAAGAATGCATCCACCTCCATCAGAACCTCATATATGCTCACTCCCATCTTCCTCATATGACCAAAACCATATCTCGTATGTACCGTAGAACCACCAGGAAAAAGAAAATTGCATACGGGATTGGAAAATGATGGATCTCCTCTTCAGTTCCTCCTCAGGTTCATTCTGGAAGAAGTTCCTTCCACGGTCACCTCCACCAAGGATCACAGACCTCAGAATTTGGGTCACATATGCCACATTATACCCCTCCTCTTCCCACCTCTTGTCTCACGGATACTTCCGCCATATTCACTAACGACCTTATAGAGAAGGCCATCACACGACTCCATTCCCATAAAGCCAAAGACATTGATAAGCTAGAGGCTGAACTTCTAAAGTATGCTCCCGACATCCTCTCACCCTTCCTCTCCATTCTATTCAACCAAGCTGTCACCTCTGATTTTCCCTCTCCATGGTACACAAACCTCATTCACCCTATCCATAAAGGCGGGGACCCCATGAAAGCTGACAACTACCGCACCATTATGATCAGCCACCTCTTCGTCAAAGTCTATGGTTCTATCCTACAGTCAGAGATTAGTACAGAGATGGATGCCAGATGACTCCATGCCATTGGACAGGCGGGTTTCAGAACGGGATATACTACATCATCGGATCATATCTTTACTTTGAGGCAAGAGGAAACGTGTATACTGCTGCTTTGTGGATTTCCGCAAGGGCTTTGATTCTGTGCCTAGGCATTTATTGATACAAAGACTTCACGATCGGGGCTTTCAGGAGGATACTATACAGGCAGTAGTAGCATTGTACAAGCGAGTTATTGGCAGGGTCCGACTATCAGGAGTTATTTCACCGGAGGGGTTAGTACTATTGGGGTCCCCCTTTTTGGTCTTTACATTGATGAGTTGGAGCATGTGATATTGAGTGATGGAGGGGAGGGATGTACATTGGGCGACCTCATTATTGCTTTTCTCCTATATGCCGATGATGTAGTTCTGCTTTCATGGACGAGAGAGGGTTTGCAGCGACACTTAGACGCTCTTCTTTCTTTCTGCACACGCTGGGGTTTGTCAGTGAATATGGCCAAGACTAAGGTTATGGTGTTCAACACCTCTAGGTCTTTCATGATGCGGCAGGAGCTTCTATGGGCCACCGGAGGTTGTTGATTCATATACATACCTAGATCCCAGGTACGGAAAGGCTATGCCAGAGACTATGCTTCAGTTCACACATCAGAGATGCGACCAGTAAGTGTCGGCTCTTTGACACTATGGTTGTGCCCTCACCTATGTATGCTTCCGAGACATGGAGCACTGGTCTGACAGCTACTGATTGGACATATATCTCCTGGCTCCAGATTCGTTTGCTCTCCAGGATGATACGGGCTAAGCCCTCAGTACCACACCAGATTATATTGGCGGAGTTCGCGGTTTCCCCCCATTCAGATTGAGGCCTTATTCCATATTGTGACTTTTATACAACTTGAGGTATTGAGCTCCTTCAGAACATCTCCAAATTTTACTTTGGCTTTTGGGCCCATTGGGGGGTCAAGCCTAATAATTATGATTTATGTTCCGAGTTTCTTCACACCACTTGTATGTGGAAACCTGTGGCTTCCAAGGTATTCCTTGGATGAGTAGGATTTGTTAGTTGTGCACATGGGACAAGGTTGAGTATGAGAAGCAGTTGTCCTTTAAGTGCCTAGTATAGTACAATATTAGAGGATGATATTATTGCCTTTCCCGGGATTCTCTATGCACTCTATGATCTCTTATCTCAAATGATAATCGACAATGCGTCAGCTTGATCTTACGAGAGATGTTCTTGTTACGCAAAGAGCTATGTCAGTGCGATCAACATAGACACTAGGATCCCTACCCTCCGTATCACATCTTTCTTTACCAGGAAAGACATTCGATCAAAAATAACATCTGAGGATGAGGCAGATATAGCTTCCAGAGATGAGAGATCTACATCGACATACCTATATTTAGTAAGGTCAAGTTAGACTTTAGTTAGATTCAAGTTTGAGAAACTAGTGCTTAGTTTAAAGCACAAGTTTTGCTATAGATAGGTGTTGGGTGCTTTTACCTTCTATAGAGACATCAATTAGGGAATTGATGTAAGGTTGCTTTTAGATTGCATTTGCTTTTCGGCATAGACTATTGCCTATACGTATTGGCATAGTTGGAGTACATCTCATCATTATGTTCATCATTGTTGTTTGTATTCTCTTCCATGTATGTGTATGGCTATACAATAGGAATCTTGTCTTGGGTAACTTATATGAGCAAGTCGGTTTTCTAACACCATGATTGAGTACATTAGTAGTATGACGTTGATAGCGTATCAGCTTGCATCAATTGTATAGGTGTTCTCAAGTGTAGAATTTATGTCCAGTTTACTCACCAATTTACCTTCATCATACAAAATACTTAGCATTTCACTAGGCAGCCAGATGAGTATGCTAACATTGAATGAGACAATCGGACAACCTTTGCAAGAGGAGATGCAGTGGAAAAGTGAGGCATCTACTAAAGAAGTATTGTAGAAGTAGCTACATTGTTTTATCTTATCAATAGAATCAAAACTAATGTTTTGAAAACTAAAACCTAAAGTAAGTCACATTAGAATTTCTGGGTGTCCTGCCTACGTTCATAGACCAGAAGATAACAAGAAGAATCTAGCTTGAAGTTGAAAAGAAATTCGAGGAACATGAAAGAATACAAGAAGTAGGAGATCAGCCTTATGTCTCTAGGGAATATCTTGAAGAAGAGCCATAAGACCACATACAACCTGAGTCAAAAGCATAGATGCAGCGAATCGCGATTCGCTGGATTCGCGATTCTCGAATCGCAATGCGTTGCAAAGAATCATTGAAAGAATCGTTAAAAAAAAAAATCAGATTTATGCATGAAAGGGCCTCCTCCTCGCGGACAGATTCGCGCCAACCGTGGAGGAGGCAGATTTTTTTTTTATGAGCTATAGGTGTCCGATCTTCGCAAGTGAATAGTCGGCAGGCATCTACTCGGCAATACGAAGGTGGTGTGCACGGTGCCGGGGGGATCTGAGCTTCGTGGAGAGCGAAACGACCAGTTTTCGATATTTGGTAAGTGTAGGCTTGATTTTTTGCAAGTGTTGACATTGAGCTGTAGGCAACCCAATCGAGCGTAGTTTGGCTCTAGACCAGGTGCAGAACCCAGTACATCACGGGCAGAGCATGGTACAGGTGCAGGGCCTAGTACAACACCTTCAGTTCCATCCGTAGCAGCAGCACGACCATCAGATGAGCATGTTGGTTCAGCGGCAGCGGGTCCTTCTCGTCCCTCCTCCTCAGCAGCAGATGCACCACATGCTTCGGCTTATGCTGCCAGAGAGAGTGACACACCCACAGATCAGCCATCCGTTGGGCATGCTAGACCACGAGCGCCATATATACAGCAGAGAGGGGTTAGGCCCAAGCAGCAGACCCTTGATCGATGTGGGTGGCAGAGAGAGCAGCAGGCCCGGTGCACTCGACTGTGTGGCCAGTTCTTTTACGAGTGCGGTATTCCTTTTGTTGTTGCTGACACTTGGGTGTTCAGGGAGTTCTGCGCATAGATGGCGGCCGTGGATGCTACATGGACACCTCCCAGGCGAGAGGCACTACACGAACACTGGAAGGAAGTAATCGAGTGGAAAAGGGACAAATGTGGACCAACTTAGACAAACTCATAGGTGTTATCAGGAAAGAAAACCTATCATCAGAAGATATGAGGACTTTGCAAAATCATTGCACCACTTTATTATCTTTTTGCATGTGTTTAGGGTTTACTGGTTGCACAATTTTTGCATGTGGCTAATGTGTGTTTTGTGGCAGGTATGGTGCATGATATTGAGTGATGGATGGACCGACGCTCGTCGGTGATCCGTCATCAATATCTTGGTTTCTTGCCCGCTTGGCACAGTATTCCTACGTGGCATGGATGCCACTCGAGGTGGTGGAGCCATCACTGCCAACTTTATATGGGAGCATGTTAGAGATGTTATTGCTGACATCGGGATGGAGCACGTGGTTCAGGTTGTCACTGACAACGCCTCAAACTGCAAGGAGATGGGCGAGATTATGATGAGGGAGCACCCCAGCATTGTGTGGACACCTTGTGCTGCACATTGCATAGAATTGCTCATCCATGACCTGTGTGCGCTTCCATGGATTAGAGAGGTATAGTTTTTTCTATTTGCTATGCTTTCTTCCTTCGATGCTGCTAACCACATCTCAACTACTGTCTAAACTTTTTACTGGATGTCTGTGTTGCAGATCACTTCTACGGCCATGTGCCTGGTCACTTTTGTCACCAGGAAGAGGCGTGTGCTGGCCCTATTCAGCACCTTCTCGACCCTAAACTTGAAGAAGCCAGCACCCACACGCTTTGCGTTTTACTTCTTGGTGCTAGAGCGATTGGTGGTGGTGAAGGACGCATTGCGGCGGATGGTTTCCAGCGAGGCCTTCAGGGACTTTACAGACCTCCCACATGCAGCATTTTTCCAGTCCACTATGTTGAGTTCTGGACAGCTGCGAGGAGATTCCTGGGATCCTTCTACCCATTTTCAGAGTGTTGCGCCTGGTAGACCGTGAGGGGTGCACTCTCAGTCTCATTACGCGGTGATTTGGAAGAAGAAATATAAATGGAAAAGCCACACGGGATATGGATTGTTTGTCACAGAAGAAAACATGGTATGTAGATTCCATAGATCTATACATATCGGTCTAAAACAATCATCAAGGGCTTGAATTAAAATTGGACAACTATTTGTTGCAATTAGGTTGTCATAGACGTGAAGTAAGCCTTTGGGATCACCTTCGATGTAAGGGAAACAAGTAGGAGACGAACCGTATGAAGACATCACATAATTGAAAAATTCATGTACCTGGTATCAGGTACACGACCTGACATAGCAAATGCAGTAAGGATTCTTGCATAACATATGTCTTATCCAACAAGGAAACATTGGGAAGGAGTAAAAAAGGTTTTAAGACACTTGTAGGGAACAAAATAGTGGAGCATAAAATACACAAATTTATCGACAAACAAAAACATATTGCAAGGATATGCTGATGCAGACAAAGCGAATTAGAAATCAGCATTGGATTTTATCTTTCTCTTGAATTCCGGTTACATTAGCTAGGGTAGTACAAAGCAAAGTTCAACGACCTTATCCACCATAGAGGCAAAATATATGGTGATAACATGTGCTACCAAAGAAATACTTGCCTTAAGACGATAACTAAAAGAAATCAATTTTCACAGCTATAATACTTTACTGTGAGAATCTCAATTGTATTGCATTGGCAAATAATCCATTTATCATTCTAGAACCAAACATATTGACATTTAACAACATTTTATTTGAGAAAATTTACCAATCAAAGAAGTTAGTTTGGGATTTTGTCCTCTTGAAGAATAGTTAACAAACATGTGTACCAAACCATTAGGGGAAAAAAAACACATGATGACATGTAGAAAATTACATTCTCCTCACTACGCCGAAGGGGGAACGTTGTTGCTGATTGTCTGCTATCGGTTAATCAACAAATAAAAGGGACATCTGAGAAAGTGGGGACATTGCCCCTGTCCACATGTTAGCTTGTGAGAGGAGAGAGAAAGTATTAAATAAGAAGTGAACGTAGTTGTAAAACCTTAGATTCATTCAATAGCTGAGAACTAACCAATTCATCCACATTTAGATATGGACATTTAGAATTTCTATTTGTGTAATTTAGTCTTGACATTGGAGATGAGATTTGATAGCAAGCCATTAATGAGGGTTATAGCCTTTCATTTGCACGTTCAAATGTGATAGTCAGAAATATTTTGAGTGCTTAGAAACATCTTCTTGGTTTAGTTTCATCCTATCGTGTTGATGGCATCAATATTGAGGTCAAATTTTAGTGATTTCTACATGATCAAAGTTTGAAGTGATGTGTAGGAAACACCCTATGAATTCGAAACCCTAGTGAATGAAGAGGATTTTCTTTTTTTAGTAACATTTCCATTAAGCAAGGGCGCTCCTTGATAAATTAGAGGAATGCATTTGAAAGTATAATGGAATTGTCCAAGTAGCTGGCTATGCTCCACTATTGCTTAATTATGTAGATGATGTCGTGTTGCTAACGACAAAGAAAACTTACAAAAAACATCTATAGGCCCTATATGAGCTTTGTAAGTCTTCTAACATGGACTTTAATGGAAAAAAAGACTTAAGCAGTGAATATTGCACGAGGGACAAGAAAGTAAAATTTACATATGATGGTAAAAGAGTTGAAGTAGATTGTTTCAATAAGTACTAGCAGCTTGAATTTGACATAAACTACACATGGAATTTGAGTGTTGAAAAAAGGATTTTAGAACCTAAAAGCTCTATATGTCATCTAAAATAAATGTAGGAAAGCATCCATAGGGAGCTGGTTTGAATACCTCTGGTCATGAGAACTAGGTTCATGATAATCATCCTCACTTGTATCTATGGCCACTTACCAAATAGGCTCATAGGGTTGCAATTGAAGAAACACGTAAACAATATTAAGCTAGATGCCTAGTTAGTTACTCAATCAACACCCTAGCTAATAGTCAATCGACCCTTTAGTAACCAGTCCTTCAAGGTCATGATTGATCCATGAGTGGATTCTTAAAAAATAGAATCTTCATCTATACATAGGATACATTATCAACTATATAACTTGACAAAGTTCTTCCACATAATTCACCTTGTAGAGGAAATTCTCAATAGAAGAAATATCAAATGCACAATAGCTTGCATCCACATATCCTACAATAAAATAACGAGTGTCTTACCTGGTGAGTCATTGGCTTAAACCCAGTGTTGTAAGCTCCGTTAGGACTGAAATCTTGTTCAAAAGGCCAAAGTGAAAGCTCATTAGGACAACAAGATTTATGAACTACACTATTTATAGGATTGGAATAGATCCAAACTCACAAACTCCATATGAGTGGTAATCACCCAAAAATGATTTGGTTGATATAAATGAGCAAACATGTCAAAATGAAAATGAAAATGTAGTAACTTCAATTATGATCCAAGAAAAGACACATGTGCAATCTTCAAACTAGCTTGAAAAGATAATGCTTGTGTGCATATACCCAAGAAAGTATCCTTAAAATAATGTATACAAAAATTTTTGATTCAAGAATCTATTAAAAGTAATCTAAAGCAAGTGTGCAGCTCTCTCTCTCTCTCTCTCTCTCTCTCTCTCTCTCTCTCTCTCTCTCTCTCTCTCTCTCTCTCTCTCTGCTGCCCTGCCCTGCATCAATCCTCACTTTGTTTGTGCGATGGTTCATGGACATTCAAGCTCGTATCTGAGCACTGATTTCCAGCTGATCCCTGCATACTTCTGAGCGCTGACTTACCAATACTATCATTCCTCTTACTTCAGAGGGGAGATCCTCATGTATTCAAGATTACATTTTAATTCTAATCCAGCGCTGCCAATGAGAAACCTGTGGAATCAATAGGCGACTTGTTCCTACCTCCCATCGCAGACAGAGAAGCCATATCTTGAAAATGTTTTTAATATGTCATTCGCAGAGAATCATTGACTGTGATGTTTCTGCCATCCTCACTGATAGAGAAGTCATTCAAAGAAAATCACAGTCATGAGTATCACTGAGGGCAGAACCATTACTGCCAGAATGGAGGGAATGATCCATCGCTGAGCCTACAGAGAGTTCAAAGACAGCTAAGAGGTCAGAAGAGCGCCCCATCCCATCACTGAGCCTACAGAGAGTTCAAGAGCTAAGAGGTCAGAAGTGCGTCCTGCCTTCCATCGCTGTCATTACAAGAGATACGCAGATGACCTATCCCTGCATTCCATCGCACTTCAGAGAGTTACATTGTTAATCATTCTTGACCATCATACCTTGAGCCATATCACTATCCAAATCAAAAGGAGTCGTCAAAGAAAAGAACCCTGGCGGGTCTCAGATTGCTTGATGGGCGAACCGTCAACTAATTTCAGGCTTATGCTTCAGAAATTTGCAGTCATGAGCATTAAGCTGTCGCTTTTTTTGTGGTGAGTATTGTATCTCTCTCTATCTCTATCTCTCTCTCTCTCTCTCTGTCCAGCCAGCCCTGCCATCTGTCCGCTGCCATTCTCTCTTGATCCATCGCCCCCCCCCCCCCTCTCTCTCTCTCTCTCTCTCTCTCTCTCTCTCTCTCTCTCTCTCTCCCGCTGCCATCTGTCCAGCCAGCCCTGCCATCTGTCCGCTGCCAGCCAGCCCTGCCCGCTGCCATCTGTCCGCTGCCCCTGCCACGTGCTGCCCTGCCCGCTGTACCTGCTCGCTGTCTGACTCCTGACCCATGGCACCCCCTAAACGCACCCGTTCCCCACCTGCCACGCAAGCAGCTGCCTGCGTGGCAGAACCTCCTGCCTCGCAGGCAGCGCCTGCCTACGTGGCAGATACTGCTGATACGCAGGTAGTACTGGCCTGCGTGCCAGCCTCTGTCTCTGTCCCAGCTACCTCCTCCGCCTCTTCTTCCCCCTGCTCTTTTTCTTCCCCCTCCACAGACCCAGCTCCTACTCCCAGCAACCAAACTATTCTCTTCTTTCCAAGAAGATCAGTTCCGATATGACTTCCAGGTCATGAAGATGGAGTTGTCCCAGCTTAAGGAGACCGTTGCAACGCTAATCACCGAAAAGAATGACATGCATCCAGAATTTTGCAATTGGAAAAAGCAACGGGCGACAAACAGGTTTCATCCTCCGAATCCACCACTACTATGATCAAAGCACTAGAGCAGAGATTGAACAGCAGAAAGAAGAAGCTCTCTCTTGGGCGTCGGTATTGAAGAAAGGCACTAAACCCAGTGCTCCCATTACCTCGGTAATTTCAGCCACGATCCAGGAAGAGAAATCTAGAGAGCAAAAGGCACTTAATATCAGAGTCAGAGGGATCCCAGACACGCAAGATGCCACAGCCGAAGCCACACGTTTTCTGGACACCACACTAGGACACCGAATGGAGGGATTGGACACGGCATGGAGGACCCCCAGAGATACCGCCACTCTGGTTATCCGCTTCACCTCATTGGCTACTAGACGGGATGCTCTGCGATGCAGAGCTAAGCTCCGCGGCACCACTATTTTTATGGACGACGACCTTACGTACATCCAGGTGGAGGAGCGACGTAAGGCCTTCCAGGAGGCCAGAGAGTCAGGTAAGAGAGTCATATATAGAGATGGACGAGTGCGTCTTCTTGATAGCACTCTCACAGGACCTTCTCATTAGGGATTTGGGGTTCCCGGGGTTGGGAGCACCCCGGAGCCCCATCCACACCACCTTTGGATTGGAGTGTGGAACTGTGCTGGCATTCATTCATCTTCTTCTGCAGGGGACCTGGTTGACTTTATTACTGGCCGGGATATATTATTCTTTATGGAGACACACGAGAGCCCAGAGCATGGACTTCCTTCTTTTCCTGGATACAGATGGGACTCAGTATTCCGACGAGAGATTAGATCTGCCAGTGGCCGGGGTTCAGGAGGGGTCGCATGTTTATACAGAGAGTCTCTCCACTCGAGTCTGGACTTCATCCGACATGACGATCAGGCCCGCTATATATGGACTCGCATTGTGGGTTAGGATATTGGTTTGGATAGAGATCTTTTTATGGCAGCATGTTACTTTCCACCAGAGTCTTCGTCTTTTGCAAAGGGTATTGGATCTCCGTATCAGAACCTCTCACCAGATATCATCAGATTCTCAGAGCGGGGGCATATTCTCCTCACTGGGGATTTTAATGCCCGAACATCTTCGCGACAGACAGAGTTTTTTGACACCACAGATCAGCTTCGTGTTCGTGCCCTTGACGGTGATATGCTAGGAGTTACCAGGACTTCCGCGGACAGTTTGGGACCTACTACTGCATATGGTGAGTACTTACTGCAGTTTGGAGAGGCACATGAGCTAGCCATTTATAATGGCTTACCCTGCTGGCCACATTCAGACAGTTATACATGCCATCCCCACAGTGGAGGACATAGTGTCGTTGACTATCTCATGGGGTCACCATCCTCTGTACCCATCATCTATGATTTCCGTGTCTCCCCCACCACCCTTTCTGATCATTCCTTCCTCTCCTTCGATATTGGTCACTTTCCCCCCACTCACCCAGCTCCATTACCCACGCTTGCCCGATCACCCCGATACACATTTGACCCCACTTACATGCCACTATACCAACATTCCTTGGCTTCGTTTTTACATTCTTTCCCTCATGATAGTCCAGTCGACATCCAGGCTGCTTTTCTCACCACCTCTCTCCACACTGCCGCTTCACTAACCTTCCCTACCAAACCCCATCCCAGTAACACTCGACGCAAACCTCGCCCATTGCACCCTCCATGGTACAATACTGAGTGTCGTTCTCTTCATCTGTCAGTAACCTATTCACGTAGCCATGCTCCACATTTACTTCGATCGTCCCGCCGCTCTTACCGTCGTGTTCTCCATCGTAAAAAGCATGCCTATGATAATTCTGAAGGGAAACGTCTGGTTGACCTTCTTTTGAGTTCTTCTACGAGCGCTTTTTGGCGTGAGTTCATTCCCCGCTCTCCACCACCTCTCTTGGAAGACCTCCGCATTTGGACTGCTTATGCCACTAGCTTGTATACCATTCCCACCGACTCACCTATCTCTATATCTCCACGACCATCTGAGTTCTCCTTCTTCACATCTGATATGGTCCTTGCAGCCATTAAGAAGATGAAGTCCCATAAAGCCAGAGATATTGAAGACCTCGAGTCTGAACTCCTTTCCCATGCGTCTGACTTACTCTCCCTCACCATAGCCACTCTTCTTAATTCCGCAGTTGTTTCTGGTTTCCCATCGTCCTAGTGCACTAACATTATCCACCCCATCCATAAGAATGGTGACCCCATGGTTCCGAGTAATTACCGCACTATCATGATTGGGCATGTCCTGGCAAAGCTATATGGTACTATACTTCAGTCTGTTGTGAGTTCAGAGGCGCTGGCCGTGCCAGAGTCAGCGAGCGCAAGGGGGGGACAAAAACAAAAGCAACCGGGGGCGGGGGGGGTCGGCCACTAGCGCCACCATTTGGCAAGCGTTTGGGCGAATGGTTTTTTTATTACTTTCCAAAAAAGGAAAGGCTTGCACGTGCGAGCATTCACACATGTGCCGGAGGGTGTTTATTTTTTTCTTTTATATATGCTTGGGCCTCAAGCTTATGCAAGGAATTCTTTTTTAATACGAAACTTCAAAATGAAGAATATGAAAAAATTTGCAACAAAGTTGAGCAATGGAGTTCAGAAACTAAACAACACTAAGAGGTGGCAAAGCATTTTGGAAGAAATTATAGGGCAAGATATAAAAAGTAGCAATCTATGGAACCACAAAGAACAAGAACCTCTATTTACTTTTTTGTGAGTGTACCGGTTAGCATTAATAGCATTTCTCTTGGTAAAATCATAAAACATTTGCACATTATTTTACTGTTTGAAAAATGGAACACGAGAGTTGTCAATCATCGATGAGTAAAGGCCATCATCAAGACTAAAATTGGAACAAAAATGAGATAGGAATAGGGTTCATCATGAAGTCGCATGCTATGCTCGTCGTTTTCTCAAATAAACAATTAAATTGGTGAAAACAACTTCGTGAAGCTTATTTACAAGTAAAACTTGAATCAGACTCAGTATTTTGGGTATTAGTACAAGTTTTTCAAAAAAAAGAGCTTGTTGCTAGAGGATAGTTCCTTTCCTTCAGCTATGTTCTCTATGAAATACCCAGAATACACCAGATGATTACGACAAGACATACCTTCGATAATCAGGAATCCCTGACTCTGTGCTAGCTCCTGCACCAGTAAGCACAACAAGCCTTTGGCTGCAATTGGACAAAGAGCAGTCAACAAAAAAAAGGGTTTCAGGTCTCTCAATATGAGCGGACACTACATGAACAATGAAATGCAGCAGGGTCACATTGTGTCAAAGTTGACATAAAATGAAATATTATGTACAAATCATAGATACTTGTTTCATGCATTTTGATAGTGTATGTTATTTTTTGATGTTTTTTAGGTTAAAAAAACAAAAATGCTCCACACGGATTTCAAAAAGGAAAAATTTAAACGTAGTATAGGGAATGACATTCAGTATGTATTCGCTCTACACACTACGACCTATGGTACAAAATCAAGTAGTTTAGCACTTTGTCTGAGAAACATAGCTAAAAACGCATGTGAAAAACCTTCTCTCTACAAATTTGCACAAGAAGTTGAGATCTTGAGCACTTGGTGGAGGCAATTCCGGAACGAGCTTGTTCGGGTGTAGTATTCTTCCTTGGGCAGTTAGAATTGTTGATGCTATATCATATGGTCTCGCTGTAGGTGCTATTGTTGGACAAGCAGAAAAGGTACGACATGCCTTCCACCTCCAAGAAGTACAGCAGTTTCTTTGCAACTTTTGCATGCAAGCAATGTCCCTTCCTAAAAATATCCAACAGCAATCACTCATTTAACGACACATCAAAAAACCATCTATTTCATGTGCCTTAGTTAATGCTTTATGTTCATGATTTTCAAACTACTTCTGATTGCCTTGATTAAGCGCTTCATTCATTTAAGACAACAGTTCAAAACTACTTCTCGTTGCCCCGATTAGAATAACAAGCAATTCATTCATTTAAGACACTAAAAGCACGATGTGCATCCTGGAATATAAGTATGGTAAATGGCATCTTTGGCAGATCTATCATTATCAAGAAAAATCATTGAAGTAAAAGGAAACTACTTACATGCTTGTCTATGAAATTTGGTGCAATCATGACCAATGCTCACTAGCTAAGTTTCAACAAATAGTTAAGATTCTCAAGGAGAATAAGCTCTACCCCTTAAGAGTATTTTTTATTACCATCAGAGTATGATGTTAAATTTGATCCAAAAATCTTTAGCCTCACGCCTTTCAACAATGAAAAACTTCAAATCCAAGCCTATCTGTATAGCAATAGAAGTTCACTTTAACAACACCCTTACAAGTGTGGATGTATACTATAGATGGTTATGTATGTATGTATGTATGTGTAAGATACAAAGCTGTATGGAATCATGTTCCATATGTATGTTTATTTTTTATTTCTTTTAATATTTTTGTAAAACTTTTGATATGGTAGCTTACATTGTCAACTTCAATTTGCCTCAATCAATCAAAAACTAGCATATTCAGGTGCCTTGATCCTACCTCGTTGGAAATCTGGATCATTAACTCTTGCAGTAACTCGATCTACAACAGATCCTCCAAAACTAGAAGAACTTGATCTCGCTGCCATGATCCTAAGAAACTAGCAAAATCAAAAATAGTTCTGCAAACTATGATAGATCTTTTTAAGAGCCAGAGGTTTTTTCCATTGTGTTGAGCCATAGTTTTTACAGGTTATGAGATAAAGGGCAAGGGCATATGGTTTGTAGATTGAAGAAAGCTTTATATGGTTTAAAAAGCAAGTGCCTAGGGCATGGTATACTTGAATCAATGCCTACTTTGAGAAATTGAACTTTTCTATGAGTATGTCTGAGTCAACACTTGATGTATAGAGATAGTCAAATGATATGGCGGTTGTAGTACTCTATGTTGATGATCTTACTATCACAATGTCTAATAAGTAATTAATAGAATCAAGAAAGATCTATCTAAGGAGTTTGATATGGAAGATTTAGGAAAACTTCAGTAATGTTTGGGTATAGAGGTTTGGAGATCATGGAATAGTCTCTTTATATCATAGGCTCATGGTTTGTGTGGATGAAAAACTCTAGAGGTAGCTTGTTGGTAGTCTTATCTATTTGACTACTACATGACCAAATATCTCGTATGAGTCAATTCATGTCAAAAGCCAAAGGTCACACATTGGAAAGTGGCAAAGAGGATTTTATGATATATCAAGGGGACAACCAGATTTGGTATCCGCTATGGTAATAATGCTAGCATAAAACTTGATGGTTTTGTAGATGCTAATTGGGCAAGTGATGCTGAGGACAGGAGATCTACTATAGGATACACATTGAATCTTGGGACGGGAACCATTTCATGGAGCAGCAAGAACCACCGACAACTACTTTATCTTTTACTAAAGTTGAGTACCGGGTTACAATATCAGCAACATGTGAGGTGATTTGGTTAAACGACTACCTAAAGATCTCCAAATACAATAAGAAGGACCAGCAATACTTTAATGTGACAATCAAAGTTGCATTCAACTTGCAAATCCAATTTTTCATAGCAGGACAAAGTAGCACATTGACGTTTAGTAGCATTTTATACAAGAAAAGATACAAAGCGACGATGTGGAGGTTATTTATTGTGACACCAACAATCAAGTGGTAATATTTGCACAAAAGGACTTGGTTGAAAGAAATTTGAGAAGTTTAGAAAACTTTTGGGTGTCATTGATAATGAATTAGACATTAAGGGGGGGTGTAAGAATTAATGACTAATTGATTATTAATTTTTTATTATTTACGAATTTATGGGCTAGCCTACAAGCTAGTACTAGGGGGCCTAGTTATGAACGTAGCCACGGCTGATCTAGATTTAGTCTATGAAAGCATCACATAAGCAAGACTTAACCCTAGAAAGCAGGAGAGAGAAAGCTTAAAGAGACTAAGGAAGGAGATCATATCATAAGCCAAGTAACAAATGACACAGAATCCCTACTTATAGCCAAGAGGAAGCCCTAAAAGGAAGCTTCCAGTGGCTAGGGCCAAACTGAGAGGGAAAATAGTGCGCCCTCCAAGAAGGCCCCCACTCTCAGTAATATGACCAAATAACCAATATAGTGAATCATAGGGCCCAATGCCAATAATATGGTCTAAATGTCAATAATAGGGCCCAAGGCCAACCATATAGTCTAAATGTCAAATAATGAATAAAAAAGGGCCCAAAGCCTGCCTATGCATAAAGTAAAGTAAATGTAAATGGACATGGCAAATGTAATGATCCGAGTCCATAACTCTCCCCGACACAAAAATAAGACCCAACTGCCATAAAGGACTGGATCAAGTAACAGCAAGCCCTGGAGGATCAACTGGAACAGCATCTGGTGTAGTAACAACTGGAGCAACAGCTGATGTAGAGGAATCAACAAGTGCGGCAAGAGCACGAGCCTGATCCGCAAGTGACGGTGTATGATAAAAGACATCAATAGGCTCCCATGTGGCCTCCTCAACAGGACGACCATCCCACTGGACTAGGAACTGAATCTGCCGGCGGCGTCGACTATGATGCAAACGCACCTGAAGGATAGCAGCAGGTAATAAAGGAAAGAGATCCGGTGCAGTAGGAAACTCAGCATCACGAGGAGCATCATCCTCAATAGCAGCACGTAATAAACTGACATGGAATATATCACAGGCACGTGTGGAAGCAGGAAGCTGAAGACGATATGTAACTGGACTAGGAACCTCCAATATACAATAAGGCCCATAATAACGTGGTGCAAGCTTCTTAGTAGAAGCATGGCCCTGAATAAAATGATGACGTGCAAACCGTAAGCGTAGATATACCATATCACCAACATGAAACTCAACATGACGTCGATGACGATCAACTGAAGCCTGATAACGCTGCTGGACCTGCTGCATATGGGAACTGGCCTAGAGAATAAGCTCACGAGCACCTGATAGAAATGAAGACAGTGTCACAGGTGTATCCTCGGGAGGAAGAGGAATACCAGGTAAAAGAGGTGCATAACCATGAGATAATAAAAATGGTGCAACGCCGGTGTTGGTACTAACAGAGCTGTTATAGCTATACTCTGCCAAACATAAGTGCTGATCCCAATCCTTCCCTGAAGGAGTAACAAAATGGCGCAAATAATCCTCAAGGATCCTGTTAAGGACCTCAGACTGCCCATCAGAAGTAGAATGATAAGCAAACCCCATAAAAAGCTGTACATCCAATATACGCATAAGCTCTGTCCAGAACAATGATGTAAACTTACTATCCCGATCAAAAAGGATAGTACGAGGAAACCCATGTAGGCGAAATATCTCTGAAAGGAACAAGCGTGCACACTGCTCTGCTGTGATAATACTGCGGACGGGTATGAAATGTGCCTGTTTCGAGAACCTGTCAACTACCACCATACATGAATCGTGACCACGACGGGTGCGGGGAAGGCCAATGATGAAGTCCATAGAAATATCAGTCCACTGGCGGTGAGGAATAGGCCAACTCTGAAGCAAACCAGCGGACTTAGCACAGGAGTACTTATTACGTAAGCAGAAAGGACAGGTACGAATAAGTACAACAAGCTCTTTCCTAAGGGATGGCCAATAGAAATGATCCTTAAGACAAGCATAAGACTTCTGAAAACCAAAATGACCCCCAACTGGGGACGAATGAGCATCCGACAACAACTGAGAATGGATACCCATGGTCAACTTATTGAGGGCACGATAATCAATGCAGAGGCGTTTGGAACCATCTTTCTTACTGACAAGGAAAACAGGGGCACCAAAAGGACTGTGACTAGGAACAATAAGGCCCTGATCTAGTAAAGCAGTAATCTGAAGCTCAACCTCATCACGCTCAGACTTAGACATACGGTAAGGAGGCCGAGAGGGAGGAGCAGAACCAGGACGCAAATCAATATGGTGGTTCACATCACTTAATGGTGGTAACGTCGTAGGTTCTTAAAAGACAAATGCATACTGATGTAATAAGTCAGAGATCACCTGAGAAACAACTGCTGGAGGAGAGGTAGTCACTGGAGAATCTGCTGCAGCACGCTGAACACATAATAAAGCTGCACAATGAGCCTTAGGTAGGCTGCGGATAAACTGCTTCCCGCTGATCAGCTGGAAATCTGCCTGAGAATCAATACCAGCAAGTGAGTGGGTCACTGCATCATGAACAAATGTCAATGTTTGCTGAGCCAGGTCCAAAGTAACCGCTCCCAATGAAGCAAACCAATCAGCACCAAGGATAAGGTCATAGCGCTCCAGAGGAATGATATAAAGATCTGCCTGTCCAGAAAAATCACCAATGCGGTAGGATAATCCCTGAAACATTTGAGAACTAGGAAATGAGTGAGAACTGGCAACCTCGACTGTGAGAGGCTGTGGAGCAGGAATAGGTGAAGCGCGTATCCGGCTGAGAACATAACTGCTGATAAAGGAATGAGTGTTGCCGGTATCAACTAAAGCAATATACTCACAACCAGTAATGCGCACAAGTAGCCGAATGGAGCGAGGACCGGGGCACCCTGTCCAGGTAGCATAAGCAAGCTGAGCATGGCAAGTAGCAGGAAGTAAATCAGTAGAAGGCTCAGGAGATAGATCAGGCTCATCAGATATATGAATGTAGATATCGGACTCATCTGGGGTAGTGCCCTCATGGTAGAAAACAGCAGTAGAAGTAGGCAGGGGCTGGCGGCAATCACGGGCAATGTGGTCAGGACTCTTACAACGAAAGCAAAGACGCTTCTGCTGAATGTCAGCGAACTCTGCAGACGTGTAAGAGGTCGGGACGACAGTGGATGGGGCAGATGGGGCCGGAGATGGTAGAGGTGAAAGAGATGGACGGGGTCGGGAAAAGCGAAAGGGAGCAGGATCAGGATACTTATGCTGTAAAGTACTAGCAAGGGACATGGCCTCAACAAGTGTGGGTGGACGGAAAGAAGAGACATCGTATCGTAGAGCACCACGAAGTCCAGCAATGTAGCGAGAAATAAGCTCGGTGGGCTGAAGATCTGTAAAGAGGTAGGAAAGGTCCATAAACTGATCTGTATAGGAAGAAAGATCACCAGTCTGAGTAAGACTACAGAATATATCACGCTGGCGGCTCAGCCACTGAGGGTCAATCATAGCATGACGAAGATCACGACGAAAGGTAGGCCATAACTGGAGACCGTCCCGATCAGGGTCAAGTCGGTAGACCCGCCACCAAGTGGCAGCACGTCCATGTAAATGTAAGGCGGCTAACTGGATCTTCTGAGGATCAGTCTTAGGGTAAATCTGAAAATAAGTATCAAGCTTTGCAAACCAATTCTCTAACAAGTTCCCGTCAGAGGAACCAGAATAGGTGGCAAGCTGTACCCGATCACGAAAATCTCGAGCAAAATGTGGCTCAGGAGCTAGATGTCGTGGAAAATGTGACTCAGGAGCTGTAGGACGTGGAAAACCGGGTGGTGGGTTAGGTGGAAAATGAGGCCCACCGCCAAAGGAAGTAGACGAGGATGGAAGTCCAAATGGAGACCCAAATGATGAATGAACAGGGGCTTTGCCAGGTCCATGTGGCTGTAAGGAATCAATCTGTGACTGCATAGTGGCAAAGCCGGTCTGTAGAGTGGTAAAACCGGTCATCATTTGGTCGAAACGACTACTGAGGAGAGTAAGAGAGTCACGCATATCAGCAAACTGTTCATCTAAAGGTCCGGAATGACTCGCAGGTGTAGTGGGTGAGCTAGCCATGAGGAAGAAAAAGTAAGCGAGAAAAGAAATGTGCTAAACAATTGGACGAACTGAAGGAGAGGACATAAGTCGTCACAACAGGCACGCCAATGAAAAGACACAATAGAACTCGCGATGTAAGATGAACGGAAAGGACAACTAAGTAAGAAATACCTCGTAACCGCAACCGGAAGTGAGCTGAAAAATAGCGGCGATATGTCGAGGTACCGGGCAGCCTCCAAAGAAGATGCTAAGGGCCCGACAACGTGGAGTAAACGGTGGGTAAAAGTATGGGAAACAATAATGGACTATGGGGCTGGAAAGGGAGCAGCCAAGGAAAGGAAGTGATAACAAAAAGGAGGTATGGGCAGCGAGGAAACAAGGCTGAAAAATCAGAGATCGCCCTTCAAGGGTAAAAAAAAGTTTGCGATAAAGACGGGGAGCAATCCCGATGCGCGATGAAGTTGGGTGGGAGTGGCTTTCTAAGCAT
This sequence comes from Diphasiastrum complanatum, assembly GCA_029204225.1. Classification (NCBI taxonomy): domain Eukaryota; kingdom Viridiplantae; phylum Streptophyta; class Lycopodiopsida; order Lycopodiales; family Lycopodiaceae; genus Diphasiastrum; species Diphasiastrum complanatum. Next base: position 100,597 of record MU831785.1, read on the forward strand.
CTAGGCGTGTTTGTATTGTCCGGGGTAGGGTTGCGAACACAGACAGCAGTGTAGGAGGGTGAGCTGAAATTGAGGCGGATGTAGGACGCCAACTATGGTGTAGTGTGGGCGTCCAAGAGAGGTAGTAAACGGCAAAAAAAAATTGGATCAAAAAGATGGGTTGGTAGGGCGCTAGGAGTGGCTGATGGAAGGTGGCGAATAGGGGCAGCAAAAAGCGGAAATTTTCAGCAAAGGAAGGAGCAGTAGGGCGCTGGTCAGCAAGCATGAGGGCGCCCAATAGGGCAGCAAATAGGAGGCAGTAGGGCGCCCAAAATAGGGGAGGAAAAAGGCTGAAAATGCAGCAGTAGGCAGCCAGCAAGAGGGCGCTAGAAATGGGCAGCAAGTGGGCGCCTGTCCTCCTCTGATCCGTCGTGAAAATCTGCAAGACAAGTGTGGAGAAATGCTGAAGATCCGGCTGAAAAAAGGTGAAGATCCAAGCTGAAGATGGGCGCCCTCCTGTGAGAGAAAAATCTGCTCAATTGAGATGCTCAGGAAAGTGCTCTGATACCAAGTTATGAACATAGCCACGGCTGATCTAGATTTAGTCTATGAAAGCATCACATAAGCAAGACTTAACCCTAGAAAGCAGGAGAGAGAAAGCTTAAAGAGACTAAAGAAGGAGATCATATCATAAGCCAAGTAACAAATGACACAGAATCCCTACTTATAGCCAAGAGGAAGCCCTAAAAGGAAGCTTCCAGTGGCTAGGGCCAAACTGAGAGGGAAAATAGTGCGCCCTCCAAGAAGGCCCCCACTCTCAGTAATATGACCAAATAACAAATATAGTGAATCATAGGGCCCAAGGCCAATAATATGGTCTAAATGTCAATAATAGGGGCCAAGGCCAACCATATAGTCTAAATGTCAAATAATGAATAAAAAAGGGCCCAAAGCCTGCCTATGCATAAAGTAAAGTAAATGTAAATGGACATGGCGAATGTAATGAGCCAAGTCCATAACTGGCCTCTTCTATATATGGTAGAGATTAGTAGAACTTGAGTTAGAAGTCAAGTTAGTGATTCATGTGCTAATCATGAGGCACCAATTTTGCTGATTATAGGACTGAGATGCTTTTACATAGATGACATAGACTATTGCCTATAAGTATGGGTTGTGCCCTCCTCTCATTCTTCTTCTCCTTAATATAAGCGAGTTCCTTTGGTGTCTACTTGTCTTATCATTGATATTTGTTGTATATGTGAGTTCTATTATGTGTACCCAAATACGTATCCTAGCAATGGAACCAAAGTGTGTTAGGGGAAAAATTATCCCTAACAATCTGACTCAAAGAGGATTAAAAAATTAACATGGGTAATGAAAATTGGGACAAGGTAGGGCAAGTACCACCAAGGAGAGGCCAATCCTTCCTAATACTATGAGATGAAGATCAATCAGCTTCCAGACAAAGTAAACATAAAGATCCCAATATGCATATCAAAACCTTGCTTGTAGATGGAATTGATAAGCAGTTTTCTACGCAATAGATAATAGAGGTGCAAAAAATTACAAAACACACAATAAAAGAGAGATTGAGATAGACAATGGCGACAAGAAGAATTGAGTCATTTACAAGATGTTATTAATGACTCCACATCAAGTAAGTTCATTGACTACAAGCGATTAAATTCTAGCTTCAATGTCTTCAAATTTATTGAATGTTAGCTTCAATATCGATGAAGAAATATGTGGTGAAGTGAAAATTATAACTTTTGAGAACATCCTACCATTCAAAGCTCGACAATGTGTGGCCTCATACATATTGACTAAATTTCTACAATCTACAAATTTGAGATGGCCAAAGGTATCTGCATGACAAATAATATAGCTATATTGACAATCCTACGAATACACATGTAACATTGAAAGTCTATGATTTGTCTTTGCGACTAAAAAGAAACATTTCTCTTTAAAGCTCAAGTACCAGCAAATTTTCCAAGGGGGTGCATCCTCTGCTGAAAAACCTCGTACATTTTGATTGGCTGCAACACAATAAAGATAGCCTCAAAATATTGAAAAGAAACAAAATCTTGAATGTACAAATCACATTGCCACTATTGTTACTCTTTCTCACCATACGATATAAAATAGCTTGTAAAAATACTTCGAGGCACATTAAGCATATTGAAAGAGGCCTTACGATTTTTGCTAATATATTGTGATTATTGATATTTGTGAAGAGGAAAATATAAGCAAATTAAGGCCCATGAATAGCCCTCACCTGAGATTTAGAAGGAGATTACAACCCATAAAAAGTCAAAAAGTGTGGCCCATAAAACAATTTAATGGTAAAATGGGTATCCTTGGGGAAAGGATATTTTAGTGAGCTTTCCACTAGGTTCGATTGTGGTTTATTGAGGCTCGGCCTAACAGCCTGGCATTTTATGTTATGCTTAGAAAGGATATTCAAGGCACCTTTCCTCCAAGTCAATTGTTGTCGATTTGTTACTCGGTCCAATGGCCTCATGTTTGGCCTTGCCTTGCAAAGGCAACATTGTCTTCAGGTTGGTCAATGGAGTTTTTGCAGAGGTCAATGTTAAAATCAATGTTACATGCCCAAAGAGCTTTACTCTCTCTCTCTCTCTCTCTCTCTCTCTCTCTCTCTCTCTCTCTCTCACACACACACACACATATTGTATCACCTCTCATATTTCACCATGAGAGTAGAGTAGAGTAAAGATCTATCTACTAGTCTTTCTTATCTAGTAGTTGTTTGTTTTATTGGAGACACTTATATGCTCCTTAGTGTTTATCATACTTGAGATGTACTCATTGGTCTTATATGCCTTTTGGGCATTTAAAAGACATTAATAAAGCTTTCTTTCTTTCTTAGAATTCTTTGACACCACGGATCAGTTTCGTGTTCGTGCCCTTCACAGTGATATGCTGGAAGTTACCAGGACTTCCGCGGACAGTTTGGGACCTACTACGTCACATAGATGCACTGCATTTCTGAAACGCGTTTCATAATCGCGTTCAGAAATGCGGTTCAGAAACGCGTTTCTGAAAAATACAAAAAAATTCCAAAAACGTTTTTTTTATTTTTATTTTTTTGGTTTCTTTATGGGCAATATGGGTATCAGATGAAAGCTCTAATAAAGAGCATAATTACTGTGTAGTTTGTCGACTGTTTCGGGTGCAGGATGGTCCAATTCATGTGCATTAATCCATGTTGGGTTCTGTCAAAGATAAAAATTCAAAACTAACCTCTAGCCTGTTCGTTACGATCACAAATGGTCCCAGTAAGTGTGTTTCCGCTCAGGGAGTTGGAAGGCCAAATCATGAAGAGGCCTTACCGTCGGGGCCGGTGTTACGAGCTCGTAACCAGTGCCGAACCCTAGGGAACACAGATAGGTCAGATACCACAGTCAGGGTCGTGTCCAGTGTACATGACCAACAGGGCAAGACAGTGTGAGTAGTGTGCCCCAGCACGGTCCATAGCCATGGCAGGCCTAACACAGCCTAGGGACCCTGTCAGCAGGATAGGGCCCCCAGTTGGGTCCCGACGTGCAGTCGACCACGTCAGTGCCACATGGCCGACACTTGGCAGTTGCATGCTACCAGTCCTCACACTGGGCTAGGAGGGGCTTACTCTATATCAGGGAGTAGGCAAGGTTGGGTGGATCAGAGAGTGTTTGCCCTACTGTGGTGTTAGGATCTAGTACACTGGTATCAGAGCCATCTCCATTCTAGGGAGTTCAGGACAGCAGTAGAGAAAGCTATCAGAAGATAGGAAAGATTTCTCAGATTCTCAGGAAAGAATCGAGGAGGAAAAGCGCTGTAGGAACGGCTTTCAAATCCTTGAAATTTGCTGGGAATTTACAGTTGTTTGAGGCACAAATTCTTGTAGAGGCTCAGCGCTGAAAAATCAGGGATTTACCCTTGATTTTTATGTATCAATTGTGGATTTTTGAGCACATTTTAAATAGAAAACGTGGAGCAGGTCCAGCGCTGCCAAATTGGGTGGAAACTTCGAATTTGGAGTGAAATTTTCTGGAATTTGGAGCGGATCTGAGACAGAATCTTGGGTGCAGGTCCAGCGCTGAAGGTGTTGCTAGAAAATCAGATTTTGAGAGGGATTTTGGGTCTCAAAGTAAGCAAAACCAAGTAGCAACACTCCTGGTCAGGCAGCGAGGAAGGTCTTTGGCAGAAACCACAAGTTTGCAACTGTTTTTGGGTCCTAAAACGGGAATTTTGGAGCAAAAAGTATACACCTCAGACAGTGAGGGAAGGGCCCAAGACGATCAGAAGTTTGTTTCTTTTTCTTGGTACCTTGATCTCTGATTTTTCCGAACAGCAGATCTGAAAGCAGTGGAGGAAGAGCTGAAAGGGCTTTTCTTGATTCTCTCTGTGGAAGTACAGTTCTCAGAAAGAGCTAAGTTTTCTTTCCCTTCTTGTACAGTTGTAAATTAGTCTTTTAGACTTTTTTTCCTTCAGAAGTTAAGGTAGCTCTCTTTCAGTTCCGAAGATGACCACTCCTCAGGGACCTGATCAACCCCCGGAGAGAGGCTTCGACGAACTTGAAACAGAAGCCTTGACTTACAGAAAAGGGAAGGAACCCATGGAAGTAGAAGAACAGGAACAGTTCGCCGAAGAACTCGACGAACTGGTTACCAAGGAGCAGTTCCTCCAATTGGTAACAGAAGTGGATGAACTGAAGTTGGCATTAGCCAATTTCAAGTCCAGTGTGGACGACTCGTTCGCTGAACTCAAAAACTTGATTTTGAGTTCCGCGAAAGGAAGCCTTCCCTCCACTTCTCAGTTATCCCCTTCTCCACTTCCATCAGTTTCGGGTGAGACCTTACGGTCTCACCCCAGTGTTTTTAAAGATTTAAAGCCTCCTACTTTTAATGGGGAAGAGAAGGATAGAAATGCAGATATTCTACAAACCTTCCTCAGCAAATGGAAGAACATTCATGCTCTTAAACAGACCCCTGACCATTTGCAAGCAATTGAGGCCAGTCTTTCTTTAGGGCCTATGGCCTATAAGTGGTGGTTAAATCTCCAGGAGACTGGGCAGACTCCCCGGTCATGGAAAGCTTTTGAAGAAGCTTTCCTAAGAGAATTTCTACCAGAAAATGAACTGGATAGAGCCTGGGAAGCCTGGGAAAGAACAGTAATGGATAAATCCCTCATCCAATATATCTCGCAGTATCGAGAAGCAATTTTAAAGATTAAAAATATGGATGACTATCAAAAAATCAGGGGATTTGTCCGTGGCCTCAAAGATGAATATAAAGTAGAGGTCCAGAGAAACTCGCCTACTACCCTTGAGCAAGCTCTCAGATATGCTCAAATCTATGATGATTCAGTGGGTAGGAAGAGAGCGAGATAGCAACCACTTTCTGAGCAGCTTCCTCAGAAAGACTTTCAATTTAAAAAGAAATTTTTAAAAAGAAAGAAAGAAGATAAATTTAAAGGTGAAGCTCCTCAGAAACGCCCTTCACTCATACAGCCCTTAAAACCAGATGATTTTGAGAAAGCCAAACAAGAACGTTTGTGCTTTGTGTGTATGGGCAAGGGACACACAGTCAGACAGTGTCCCAAGGGGCCTTTCACTAAAAAAGATAAAAAACAAGTTCATCTTGTTCAGACTGTATGTTTCCCCAGTAACTCGGCAGCTTCCGAGATCAAAGTGTATCATGAAGATCATGAACACTGTTGCCAGCTGACCTCTGCA